>CM061070.1:142363198-142630056 GCA_030762895.1 Sophora flavescens | reverse complement strand
AAAAAAAAAATCAAAAACATTCTTTTCCTTCTATTGTATCCATCTCTCTGTGTGTTATATACAAAGATCCCTAAGTCTTGGGAGCCTTAGTGAGATTGATCCGGAGATCGAGAGGACCTTCCACAGACGTAGAAGACTACAAAGAGAGGGAGAAAGGTTGAGTCCCGTTCCACTCATGGCGAATCAACCGGATACAAAACCTTTGAAGGATTACGTAGCCCCAAATGCGAGAGGCTTGCGAACTGGGATTGCAAGGCCAGAGATTGAGGCAGAAAACTATACCATACCGCCCATGCTAATCAACATGATTAGGCAACATCAATTCGGAGGATTGCCTTCGGAGGACCCGACCGATCACATAGAAACATTCTTAGAGTTCACCGATGCAATCGGGGATTAATGGAGCCTCGATCGATGTTGTGCGTTTGAGACTGCTCCCTCATCTCTCACCTTGGAAAGGCGAAGGCCTGGCTTAAGCAAATTCCCGCTAACACTTTGACCACTTGGGACCAATTGGAGCAAAGCGTTCTTGGAGAAATTCTTCCCTCCATCCAAGACGGCCTACATAAGAACCCGGATCACCGGCTTCTTCCGGGAAAGACGGAGAATCATTATCGGAATCCTGGTATCGTTACTAGGTACTGCTGTAGTCGTGCCCTCATCACGGTCTCGAGAGGTTGTTAATAGTGCACACCTTCTATAACGGATTGGACTACTCTTGAAGGTGTCACTAGATTCTCGCAGCCGGTGGAGCGTTTATGAATAGGCCTCTCACCGAGGCATTCAACATCATCGAGAATGTCGCCACCAACTACCACCAATGGGGATCCGAAAGAGGTAATAACCCGAGCAAGATTTCGGGGGTAAGTTTGAGGTAAATAGCACAGATCTTATTATGTCAAAGATAGACTCACTTAATAAACGTTTTGATCGGCTGGAAAGAGCTAATGTGAGTGCATTAGGTGCTACTAACCTTGTTTGTGAGATTTGTGGAATGCAGGGACATGACATGATGGGATGCCCACATGGATCCGGCGCTCGGGTGAACAAGTGAACTCTTGTAACAACTACTATGATACGAACCCGAAGCTGCCCAACTATGCTCCCCCAAATCCCTACAACCAAAGAAGGAACAACCCTTACCTCTCCTACTACAACTACAAAGAATACGCTCAACCATGAGTTCCAAGAGGGTCAAGGTAATAAGAGAGCAGCACCGGGGTACCCTCAGGTACAAAGATCTAAACTCGAGACTTTATTTGAAAATTTTGTCAAAACTCAGACAAAACAGAATGAGGAGTTTAGACAACAAGGAAGGGCAGTGAGTGAGGCAATAAAGGATCTAGCATCTAAGGTAGACAACTTAGCAACTCATAACAAGATGCTAGAAAACCAGATTGCCCAACAAGCCAGCACGTACTCGAGACCTAAGGGTGCATTCCCGGGGCAACCCGAAGTAAATCCCAACGAGCATTGCAATGTCATACACTTGAGGGATGATAAGCTTGGGGTGGGGGTAGCTGAAATGGACGTGGAACCGGAGGAAGACACGAGCGAAAAAGAAGAGCCAGAACCGAAATACGTCCCTCCACCACCGTACCAACCCCCGATACCTTTCCCACAAAGGTTGGTTAGGAAAAAGCAAGTAGATGTAGAGACTAAAATGCCTACTAAACTGAAAGACCTAGGTAGTTTCTCCATCGCTTGCTCAATTGAACAAGTGCACATTGACCAAGCCTTATGTGACTTAGGGGCTAGTGCGAGCTTGATGCCCCTCACTATCATGGAAAGGTTGGAAAGTAAAGAGTTGAGACCGTTCAAATTCTCCTTACAATTTGCGGACGGCTCAACTAGGACTCCTCTAGGCATACTAGAGAATGTCCCTGTGAAGGTAGGGAAATTCTTCATCCCTACCGACTTCCTGGTATTGGATATGAAAGGGAATTCTGAATTCCCCATCATTTTAGGAAGGCCATTCTTGGCAACCGCTGGAGCATTAATAGACGTAAGGAACGGCAAACTCTCTCTAAATGTAGAGGAAGGTAGGGTAAATTTTCAGTTGACTAACTCTTGTAACAACCCTCCTTTTGAGAGCCATGTGTGCAGAATTGATGTAACGTCTCCAGCGGTAGAGAAAGAACTTAGCATTGAAGCAACCCCAAAGATACGCATGGTTGAAGATGCAACCAGTGGTGAAGTCGGGATTGCTGTCCATGCTGAAACAAAACTTCCGCCGGGAGGAAGGAAGGCTAGGAAGCTCCGAAAGAAAAGAGCAAAGCGGAAGCGTTACTGGTCGTATGAATAGAAACGACTATTTGAAGGAGTTCCATGGAAGAGAAGTGTGCCTGCACTTCTACGCCCAGCCGACCCCGGTTGACTTGAGGAAGTATGGTCAAGCTTAAGACCATAAATAAGCGCTTCTTGGGAGGCAACCCAAGTTTTTCTTTCCCTTTTTCCTTTTGTTTTTGAATTAACCTCTTGAATAATTTGAGAAGATCAAGAGGTAAAAATGTCATTAATAGGTTTGTCTAGTGTTTTCAGGTTGAGAAAGAGAAGAAGAGCATTAAAAAAATAAATAAATAAAGTCAGAGGCCATCACGCCCTGGCCGTGACAGTGGTCACGGCCGTGATGAACTAAACAACAGCACAGAAAGGATCACGGCCTAGCCGTGACAACCATCACGGGCGTGATGAGTAGGATGCAAAGGTCAGAGAGCATCACGGCCTAGCCGTGATGTAGACCACGGCCGTGACAGGGCAACTCCTGAGGACCAGAAACGATCATGGCCTAGCCGTGATGAGCCTCATGGCCGTGAGGAAATTTCTACCCAAGTTTTGACTGGAATGTGAAGCCAACACCCGCTACCGACTCAGTAAGTTGTTCCAATTTTTCTCCTCTCTCCGACTTGATTATTTACATTGGAGACAATGTAAGTAATCAAGCTTGGGGTAGGGGTATTTATTTTTGCATTTGCATTGTTGCATTCATATTGCATTCTCATAGGCATGAATTGGTATGATCACATTCTCTAGATTGCCCCTCACTTAGAACATGCATCCGATTGTGAGAACTTGGAGCCAAATGAATTGAGATAGTGAATTTTGAACCCAATTTTTCATTATTCTTGTGATATGGCTAAAAATAAAAAATTCTTGAGATAGTCATTTGATAGTTGATAATTAGCATGTGGTCCCTTAAACTTGTGTTCCTCACAGATTTATGAACTACTAAATGTAAGATTTTGAGCCAAAAGGGGTATTCACTAAATCTACCCCATTTCTTGTGATAGAGTGATTTAATTCCTCATGGACTGTATTTTCTAGAACTTGACTTGAAACCATTTCAAAACTTAAAAATTTCTGAAAACATTTTTGGAAATGATTGAGGCACTAGGTATTTTTCTGGCCTCCCGAGCTTTGAATGATAAATGCTACCCCTTAGTTGCCCAATATTGAGCCTAAAGATAAAATACTTTTCTTGGTTCCTTGAATTACTTTGATAAATAATGCTTGGTATGGCACCTTTTAAAGTATTACAAAAAGGGCAAAATGGTAGTTGGAAAAAGAATGGGATGAAAATATTTCTCTTGAGCTAAATCTCCCCTTCTCCAAACAAATAAAAATGAAATAAACAGAAAAAAAAAATGGAGAAGGGGATGACAAAGAAAGTAAAAAATGAAAAAAAAAAAAGAAGGAAGAAAGGTGGACAAGTAAATCAAAGCCCCCAAAAGGTATTTTAGAAGGTGTCATGCTTTGTAATGTTTGATAATCTGTCTAGCCTTCTTGAAATTCCCTTTCCTTGATTTTCCCACCTTACAATAAATCCCATGGCCACATTACAACCAAAGGAAAAGACCTCTTGATTCTTAAGTGTTTTCATTAATAAAGTGGAGATTTGGTTAATAGTCAAACCTATGGTAAAATACTTTCCTTGAGGAAATAGAGTGAATTGTAATAAACCCTAAAACACTTGAGTGAGGTGAGATGAGTGCCCAAATCAGTGAGGACATGAACTTGAAAAACCTAAGCTTCTAATTGGACTTGAACTTGATTATCTCTTGAGTGCTTATTAAAAATGCCTATTACTTGGATTAGCTTCTAGGGTTCTTGGTTCACTATCCATGCTTTAATTGATTTATCTTATGGCCTGAGTAATTGCTTGAGGACAAGCAAAGTTTTAAGCTTGGGGTGATTTGATGAGTGTGATTCCACCTCATCTTTGTCCATCATTTTGCATGCATTTTCATGTAGTTTAGGCATATTTTTATTAGATTTTAGGTTAATTTTCCTTTGGAACGGGTAAGGCGGTTTTCGTGTGTTGTTTTGCAGATATCAAGGGTAAATTGCTCAAGATCAACCATGATGAAGTTTGGATGAAGATGGAGCTTTAAAACTGAAGAAAATGAGCCAAACAGAGCCCATCACGGCCTAGCCGTGATGCCCATCACGCCATGATCGAGCAAAAACGAAAAAAGAAGAAAGGTCAAGTCGAGTACATCACGGCCGGCCGTGATAGCCATCACGGCCGTGACCCAAAACCACCACAAGTCGGAGCACATCACGGCCCAGCAGTGAAATTCATCACGGGCCATGAAGCTGGGGGCTCGCGTCGCGAGACATATCTCTCGCCGCGAGAAATTGAATTTTCCAGAATTGGCAGAGGCAGAGACCGTCACGGCCAGGCCGTGATGGCCATCACGGCCGTGACGCGCGTTACTTGGATCTGAAGAAACCGAAATAGATCAGATTTTGAGTTGGTTTGGGACTCTAACTTTCCCATTTCTATAAATATGGACCAAGGCATCAGATCAAAGGAGATCACACATTGGGGGCTACCACTCTAGGCATAGATTATAGATCTCTTCTCTTCTTCTCCTCTTTTCTCTTTTTCTAATTTTCACTATGTTGTCAACCCAGCTTGTCATCTCCATGGCAAGACTGGGAGTAGTAGCATAGTTTCTAGGGATTAGGGCTCTGCCCAAGTTTGTTTATGATGTAAATTTGATGTAAACTCTTTGTTAATTACGATTTGCTTTAGATCCGATTTCTAGTGTGTAAATCACTCATAAATTTCTAAAACCGTTATTTGTGTGACATAGACGTTCTAAGGAGGAACCTAGCGGTGAACTTAGGATTTCTAGGGTGTTTCACTCGTAAAGCCCGGCAGCCACTAGTTTGTGAGATGTGAATGATCCAAGGAGGAACCTAGCGGTGAACTTAGGTTATTTGCATAACTGAGACATTTCAAGGAGGAACCTAGCGGTGAACTTGGGTGTCGGACCTATAGAAGTCAGACTTGGGACTGAAATCACGAGAGTTAGAAGCCGTCCCTCGAGGAGCAACGAGTTGTCACGGAACGCAAAGGGTCCAATCTGGGATCGACTACCACGAGAGTAGGGGTCGGGTCAATTGGGCACGGCTTTTGTAACCCGAGAGGGAGCTTAAGCTATTAGAGGATAAACTCGCCTTCAAGGCAATTTCGGTAATCAACAAAGGTAAATCAGATTAGCAACATAAACAACCTCAAAGGTAACCCAAATCCCTAGGAATCCATTTAAATCGAAAACCCCAAAAACATTTGTTTTCTGTTTGTTTATCATTTAAATTCAAATTAAAAAACCCTTTTTACAAAACCCTTTCATACAGTTCAGATTCAATCGATTCGAAATTAATTATGATTCGGAAACACAGTCTCTGTGGGTTCGATATCTTTTATTACTTGACGGCAGTCCGGTACACTTGCCGGAATCGCACGAGCGCGCCGCATCCGCGGCGTGACGACATCAAGTTTTTGGCGCCGTTGCCGGGGACTGTGCCTTTTCGAATTTCAATTAGTTTTTAAATTGATTTTTCTGGACCCTTTTCTTTTTGTTTGATTTTTATTTTTGAAAAAAAAAATCAAAAACATTCTTTTCCTTCTATTGTATCCATCTCTCTGTGTGTTATATACAAAGATCCCTAAGTCTTGGGAGCCTTAGTGAGATTGATCCGGAGATCGAGAGGACCTTCCACAGACGTAGAAGACTACAAAGAGAGGGAGAAAGGTTGAGTCCCGTTCCACTCATGGCGAATCAACCGGATACAAAACCTTTGAAGGATTACGTAGCCCCAAATGCGAGAGGCTTGCGAACTGGGATTGCAAGGCCGTAGATTGAGGCGAAAACTATACCATACCGCCCATGCTAATCAACATGATTAGGCAACATCAATTCGGAGGATTGCCTTCGGAGGACCCGACCGATCACATAGAAACATTCTTAGAGTTCACCGATGCAATCGGGATTAATGGAGCCTCGATCGATGTTGTGCGTTTGAGACTGTTCCCCTCATCTCTCACTTTGGAAAGGCGAAGGCCTGGCTTAAGCAAATTCCCGCTAACACTTTGACCACTTGGGACCAATTGGAGCAGGCGTTCTTGGAGAAATTCTTCCCTCCATCCAAGACGGCCTACATAAGAACCCAGATCACCGGCTTCTTCCGAAAAGACGGAGAATCATTATCTAAGCCCGGGATCGTTACAAGGGACTGCTGAGTCGTGCCCACATCACAGACTCGAGAGGTGGTTAATAGTGCACACCTTCTATAACGGATTAGACTACTCTTCGAAGGTGTCACTAGATTCTGCAGCCGGTGGAGCGTTTATGAATAGGCCTCTCGCTGAGGCATTCAACATCATCGAGAATGTCGCCACCAACTACCACCAATGGGGATCCGAAAGAGGTAATAACCCGAGCAAGATTTCGGGGGGTAAGTTTGAGGTAAATAGCACAGATCTTATTATGTCAAAGATAGACTCACTTAATAAACGTTTTGATCGGTGGAAAGAGCTAATGTGAGTGCATTAGGTGCTACTAACCTTGTTTGTGAGATTTGTGGAATGCAGGGACATGACATGATGGGATGCCCACATGGATCCTAGGCTTCGGGTGAACAAGTGAACTCTTGTAACAACTACTATGATACGAACCCGAAGCTGCCCAACTATGCTCCCCCAAATCCCTACAACCAAAGAAGGAACAACCCTTACCTCTCCTACGGCAACTACAAGCAATACGCTCAACCATGAGTTCCAAGAGGGTCAAGGTAATAAGAGAGCAAAGACAGTGGGTACCCTCAGGTACAAAGATCTAAACTCGAGACTTTATTTGAAAATTTTGTCAAAACTCAGACAAAACAGAATGAGGAGTTTAGACAACAAGGAAGGGCAGTGAGTGAGGCAATAAAGGATCTAGCATCTAAGGTAGACAACTTAGCAACTCATAACAAGATGCTAGAAAACCAGATTGCCCAACAAGCCAAAGCACGTACTCGAGACCTAAGGGTGCATTCCCGGGCAACCCAAGTAAATCCCAACGAGCATTGCAATGTCATACACTTGAGGGATGATAAGCTTGGGGTGGGGGTAGCTGAAATGGACGTGGAACCGGAGGAAGACACGAGCGAAAAAGAAGAGCCAGAACCGAAATACGTCCCTCCACCACCGTACCAACCCCCGATACCTTTCCCACAAAGGTTGGTTAGGAAAAAGCAAGTAGATGTAGAGACTAAAATGCCTACTAAACTGAAAGACCTAGGTAGTTTCTCCATCGCTTGCTCAATTGAACAAGTGCACATTGACCAAGCCTTATGTGACTTAGGGGCTAGTGCGAGCTTGATGCCCCTCACTATCATGGAAAGGTTGGAAAGTAAAGAGTTGAGACCGTTCAAATTCTCCTTACAATTTGCGGACGGCTCAACTAGGACTCCTCTAGGCATACTAGAGAATGTCCCCTGTGAAGGTAGGGAAATTCTTCATCCCTACCGACTTCCCGGTATTGGATATGAAAGGGAATTCTGAATTCCCCATCATTTTAGGAAGGCCATTCTTGGCAACCGCTGGAGCATTAATAGACGTAAGGAACGGCAAACTCTCTCTAAATGTAGAGGAAGGTAGGGTAAATTTTCGCTTGACTAACTCTTGTAACAACCCTCCTTTTGAGAGCCATGTGTGCAGAATTGATGTAACGTCTCCAGTAGTAGAGAAAGAACTTAGCATTGAAGCAACCCCAAAGATACGCATGGTTGAAGATGCAACCAGTGGTGAAGTCGGGATTGCTGTCCATGCTGAAACAAAACTTCCACGGGAGGAAGGAAGGCTAGGAAGCTCCGAAAGAAAAGAGCAAAGCGGAAGCGTTACTGGTCGTATGAATAGAAACGACTATTTGAAGGAGTTCCATGGAAGAGAAGTGTGCCTGCACTTCTACGCCCAGCCGACCCCGGTTGACTTGAGGAAGTATGGTCAAGCTTAAGACCATAAATAAGCGCTTCTTGGGAGGCAACCCAAGTTTTTCTTTCCTTTTTCCTTTTGTTTTTGAATTAACCTCTTGAATAATTTGAGAAGATCAAGAGGTAAAAATGTCATTAATAGGTTTGTCTAGTGTTTTCAGGTTGAGAAAGAGAAGAAGAGCATTAAAAAAATAAATAAATAAAGTCAGAGGCCATCACGCCCTGGCCGTGACAGTGGTCACGGCCGTGATGAACTAAACAACAGCACAGAAAGGATCACGGCCTAGCCGTGACAACCATCACGGGCGTGATGAGTAGGATGCAAAGGTCGAGAGAGCATCACGGCCTAGCCGTGATGTAGACCACTACCGTGACAGGGGCAACTCCTGAGGACCAGAAACGATCATGGCCTAGCCGTGATGAGCCTCATGGCCGTGAGGAAATTTCTACCCAAGTTTTGACTGGAATGTGAAGCCAACACCCGCTACCGACTCAGTAAGTTGTTCCAATTTTTCTCCTCTCTCCGACTTGATTATTTACATTGGAGACAATGTAAGTAATCAAGCTTGGGGTAGGGGTATTTATTTTTGCATTTGCATTGTTGCATTCATATTGCATTCTCATAGGCATGAATTGGTATGATCACATTCTCTAGATTGCCCCTCACTTAGAACATGCATCCGATTGTGAGAACTTGGAGCCAAATGAATTGAGATAGTGAATTTTGAACCCAATTTTTCATTATTCTTGTGATATGGCTAAAAATAAAAAATTCTTGAGATAGTCATTTGATAGTTGATAATTAGCATGTGGTCCCTTAAACTTGTGTTCCTCACTGATTTATGAACTACTAAATGTAAGATTTTGAGCCAAAAGGGGTATTCACTAAATCTACCCCATTTCTTGTGATAGAGTGATTTAATTCCTCATGGACTGTATTTTCTAGAACTTGACTTGAAACCATTTCAAAACTTAAAAAGTTCTGAAAACATTTTTGGAAATGATTGAGGCACTAGGTATTTTTCTGGCCTCCCGAGCTTTGAATGATAAATGCTACCCCTTAGTTGCCCAATTTTGAGCCTAAAGATAAAATACTTTTCTTGGTACCTTGAATTACTTTGATAAATAATGCTTGGTATGGCACCTTTTAAAGTATTACAAAAAGGGCAAAATGGTAGTTGGAAAAAGAATGGGATGAAAATATTTCTCTTGAGCTAAATCTCCCCTTCTCCAAACAAATAAAAATGAAATAAACAGAAAAAAAAAAAATGGAGAAGGGGATGACAAAGAAAGTGAGAAATGAAAAGAAAAAAAAAAAAAAAAGAAGAAGAAAGGTGGAACAAGTAAATCAAAGCCCTCAAAAGGTATTTTAGAAGGTGTCATACTTTGTAATGTTTGATAATCTGTCTAGCCTTCTTGAAATTCCTTTTCCTTGATTTTCCCACCTTACAATAAATCCCATGGCCACATTACAACCAAAGGAAAAGACCTCTTGATTCTTAAGTGTTTTCATTAATAAAGTGGAGATTTGGTTAATAGTCAAACCTATGGTAAAATACTTTCCTTGAGGAAATAGAGTGAATTGTAATAAACCCTAAAACACTTGAGTGAGGTGAGATGAGTGCCCAAATCAGTGAGGACATGAACTTGAAAAACCTAAGCTTCTAATTGGACTTGAACTTGATTATCTCTTGAGTGCTTATTAAAAATGCCTATTACTTGGATTAGCTTCTAGGGTTCTTGGTTCACTATCCATGCTTTAATTGATTTATCTTATGGCTGGAGTAATTGCTTGAGGACAAGCAAAGTTTTAAGCTTGGGGTGATTTGATGAGTGTGATTCCACCTCATCTTTGTCCATCATTTTGCATGCATTTTCATGTAGTTTAGGCATATTTTTATTAGATTTTAGGTTAATTTTCCTTTGGAACGGGTAAGGCGGTTTTCGTGTGTTGTTTTGCAGATATCAAGGGTAAATTGCTCAAGATCAACCATGATGAAGTTTGGATGAAGATGGAGCTTTAAAACTGAAGAAAATGAGCCAAACAGAGCCCATCACGGCCTAGCCGTGATGCCCATCACGGCCATGATCGAGCAAAAACTGAAAAAGAAGAGAGGTCAAGTCGAGTCATCACGGCCTGGCCGTGATAGCCATCACGGCCGTGACCCAAAACCACCACAAGTCGAGCACATCACGGCCCAGCCGTGAAATTCATCACGGGCCATGAAGGCGAGGGCTCGCGTCGCGAGACATATCTCGCGTCGCGAGAAATTGAATTTTCCAGAATTGGCAGAGGCAGAGACCGTCACGGCCAGGCCGTGATGGCCATCACGGCCGTGACGCGCTTTACTTGGATCTGAAGAAACCGAAATAGATCAGATTTTGAGTTGGTTTGGGACTCTAACTTTCCCATTTCTATAAATATGGACCAAGGCATCAGATCAAAGGAGATCACACATTGGGGGCTACCACTCTAGGCATAGATTATAGATCTCTTCTCTTCTTCTCCTCTTTTCTCTTTTTCTAATTTTCACTATGTTGTCAACCCAGCTTGTCATCTCCATGGCAAGACTGGAGTAGTAGCATAGTTTCTAGGGATTAGGGCTCTGCCCAAGTTTGTTTATGATGTAAATTTGATGTAAACTCTTTGTTAATTACGATTTGCTTTAGATCTGATTTCTAGTGTGTAAATCACTCATAAATTTCGGCAACCGTTATTTGTGTGACATAGACGTTCTAAGGAGGAACCTAGCGGTGAACTTAGGATTTCTAGGGTGTTTCACTCGTAAAGCCCGGCAGCCACTAGTTTGTGAGATGTGAATGATCCAAGGAGGAACCTAGCGGTGAACTTAGGTTATTTGCATAACTGAGACATTTCAAGGAGGAACCTAGCGGTGAACTTGGGTGTCGGACCTATAGAAGTCAGACTTGGGACTGAAATCACGAGAGTTAGAAGCCGTCCCTCGAGGAGCAACGAGTTGTCACGGAACACAAAGGGTCCAATCTGGGATCGACTACCACGAGAGTAGGGGTCGGGTCAATTGGGCACGGCTTTTGTAACCCGAGAGGGAGCTTAAGCTATTAGAGGATAAACTCGCCTTCAAGGCAATTTCGGTAATCAACAAAGGTAAATCAGATTAGCAACATAAACAACCTCAAAGGTAACCCAAATCCCTAGGAATCCATTTAAATCGAAAACCCCAAAAACATTTGTTTTCTGTTTGTTTATCATTTAAATTCAAATTAAAAAACCCTTTTTACAAAACCCTTTCATACAGTTCAGATTCAATCGATTCGAAATTAATTATGATTCGGAAACACAGTCTCTGTGGGTTCGATATCTTTTATTACTTGACGGCAGTCCGGTACACTTGCCGGAATCGCACGAGCGCGCCGCATCCGCGGCGTGACGACATCAAGTTTTTGGCGCCGTTGCCGGGGACTGTGCCTTTTCGAATTTCAATTAGTTTTTAAATTGATTTTTCTGGACCCTTTTCTTTTTGTTTGATTTTTATTTTTGAAAAAAAAAAATCAAAAACATTCTTTTCCTTCTATTGTATCCATCTCTCTGTGTGTTATATACAAAGATCCCTAAGTCTTGGGAGCCTTAGTGAGATTGATCCGGAGATCGAGAGGACCTTCCACAGACGTGAAGACTACAAAGAGAGGGAGAAAGGTTGAGTCCCGTTCCACTCATGGCGAATCAACCGGATACAAAACCTTTGAAGGATTACGTAGCCCCAAATGCGAGAGGCTTGCGAACCGGGGATTGCAAGGCCGGAGATTGAGGCGGAAAACTATACCATACCGCCCATGCTAATCAACATGATTAGGCAACATCAATTCGGAGGATTGCCTTCGGAGGACCCGACCGATCACATAGAAACATTCTTAGAGTTCACCGATGCAATCGGGATTAATGGAGCCTCGATCGATGTTGTGCGTTTGAGACTGCTCCCCTCATCTCTCACTTTGGAAAGGCGAAGGCCCGGCTTAAGCAAATTCCCGCTAACACTTTGACCACTTGGGACCAATTGGAGCAGGCGTTCTTGGAGAAATTCTTCCCTCCATCCAAGACGGCCTACATAAGAACCCAGATCACCGGCTTCTTCCGAGAAAGACGGAGAATCATTATCGGAAGCTCTGGGATCGTTACAAGGGATCGCTGGAGTCGTGCCCACATCACGGACTCGAGAGGTGGTTAATAGTGCACACCTTCTATAACGGATTGGACTACTCTTCGAAGGTGTCACTAGATTCTGCAGCCGGTGGAGCGTTTATGAATAGGCCTCTCACTGAGGCATTCAACATCATCGAGAATGTCGCCACCAACTACCACCAATGGGGATCCGAAAGAGGTAATAACCCGAGCAAGATTTCGGGGGGTAAGTTTGAGGTAAATAGCACAGATCTTATTATGTCAAAGATAGACTCACTTAATAAACGTTTTGATCGGCTGGAAAGAGCTAATGTGAGTGCATTAGGTGCTACTAACCTTGTTTGTGAGATTTGTGGAATGCAGGGACATGACATGATGGGATGCCCACATGGATCCGGCGCTTCGGGTGAACAAGTGAACTCTTGTAACAACTACTATGATACGAACCCGAAGCTGCCCAACTATGCTCCCCCAAATCCCTACAACCAAAGAAGGAACAACCCTTACCTCTCCTACGGCAACTACAGCAATACGCTCAACCATGAGTTCCAAGAGGGTCAAGGTAATAAGAGAGCAGCACCGGGGTACCCTCAGGTACAAAGATCTAAACTCGAGACTTTATTTGAAAATTTTGTCAAAACTCAGACAAAACAGAATGAGGAGTTTAGACAACAAGGAAGGGCAGTGAGTGAGGCAATAAAGGATCTAGCATCTAAGGTAGACAACTTAGCAACTCATAACAAGATGCTAGAAAACCAGATTGCCCAACAAGCCAGCACGTACTCGAGACCTAAGGGTGCATTCCCGGGGCAACCCGAAGTAAATCCCAACGAGCATTGCAATGTCATACACTTGAGGGATGATAAGCTTGGGGTGGGGGTAGCTGAAATGGACGTGGAACCGGAGGAAGACACGAGCGAAAAAGAAGAGCCAGAACCGAAATACGTCCCTCCACCACCGTACCAACCCCCGATACCTTTCCCACAAAGGTTGGTTAGGAAAAAGCAAGTAGATGTAGAGACTAAAATGCCTACTAAACTGAAAGACCTAGGTAGTTTCTCCATCGCTTGCTCAATTGAACAAGTGCACATTGACCAAGCCTTATGTGACTTAGGGGCTAGTGCGAGCTTGATGCCCCTCACTATCATGGAAAGGTTGGAAAGTAAAGAGTTGAGACCGTTCAAATTCTCCTTACAATTTGCGGACGGCTCAACTAGGACTCCTCTAGGCATACTAGAGAATGTCCCTGTGAAGGTAGGGAAATTCTTCATCCCTACCGACTTCCTGGTATTGGATATGAAAGGGAATTCTGAATTCCCCATCATTTTAGGAAGGCCATTCTTGGCAACCGCTGGAGCATTAATAGACGTAAGGAACGGCAAACTCTCTCTAAATGTAGAGGAAGGTAGGGTAAATTTTCAGTTGACTAACTCTTGTAACAACCCTCCTTTTGAGAGCCATGTGTGCAGAATTGATGTAACGTCTCCAGCGGTAGAGAAAGAACTTAGCATTGAAGCAACCCCAAAGATACGCATGGTTGAAGATGCAACCAGTGGTGAAGTCGGGATTGCTGTCCATGCTGAAACAAAACTTCCGCCGGGAGGAAGGAAGGCTAGGAAGCTCCGAAAGAAAAGAGCAAAGCGGAAGCGTTACTGGTCGTATGAATAGAAACGACTATTTGAAGGAGTTCCATGGAAGAGAAGTGTGCCTGCACTTCTACGCCCAGCCGACCCCGGTTGACTTGAGGAAGTATGGTCAAGCTTAAGACCATAAATAAGCGCTTCTTGGGAGGCAACCCAAGTTTTTCTTTCCCTTTTTCCTTTTGTTTTTGAATTAACCTCTTGAATAATTTGAGAAGATCAAGAGGTAAAAATGTCATTAATAGGTTTGTCTAGTGTTTTCAGGTTGAGAAAGAGAAGAAGAGCATTAAAAAAATAAATAAATAAAGTCAGAGGCCATCACGCCCTGGCCGTGACAGTGGTCACGGCCGTGATGAACTAAACAACAGCACAGAAAGGATCACGGCCTAGCCGTGACAACCATCACGGGCGTGATGAGTAGGATGCAAAGGTCGAGAGAGCATCACGGCCTGGCCGTGATGTAGACCACGGCCGTGACAGGGCAACTCCTGAGGACCAGAAACGATCATGGCCTAGCCGTGATGAGCCTCATGGCCGTGAGGAAATTTCTACCCAAGTTTTGACTGGAATGTGAAGCCAACACCCGCTACCGACTCAGTAAGTTGTTCCAATTTTTCTCCTCTCTCCGACTTGATTATTTACATTGGAGACAATGTAAGTAATCAAGCTTGGGGTAGGGGTATTTATTTTTGCATTTGCATTGTTGCATTCATATTGCATTCTCATAGGCATGAATTGGTATGATCACATTCTCTAGATTGCCCCTCACTTAGAACATGCATCCGATTGTGAGAACTTGGAGCCAAATGAATTGAGATAGTGAATTTTGAACCCAATTTTTCATTATTCTTGTGATATGGCTAAAAATAAAAAATTCTTGAGATAGTCATTTGATAGTTGATAATTAGCATGTGGTCCCTTAAACTTGTGTTCCTCACTGATTTATGAACTACTAAATGTAAGATTTTGAGCCAAAAGGGGTATTCACTAAATCTACCCCATTTCTTGTGATAGAGTGATTTAATTCCTCATGGACTGTATTTTCTAGAACTTGACTTGAAACCATTTCAAAACTTAAAAGTTCTGAAAACATTTTTGGAAATGATTGAGGCACTAGGTATTTTTCTGGCCTCCCGAGCTTTGAATGATAAATGCTACCCCTTAGTTGCCCAATTTTGAGCCTAAAGATAAAATACTTTTCTTGGTACCTTGAATTACTTTGATAAATAATGCTTGGTATGGCACCTTTTAAAGTATTACAAAAAGGGCAAAATGGTAGTTGGAAAAAGAATGGGATGAAAATATTTCTCTTGAGCTAAATCTCCCCTTCTCCAAAAAAATAAAAATTAAAAAAAAATAAAAAAAAAAAAATGGATAAGGGGATGACAAAGAAAGTGAGAAATGAAAAAAAAAAAAAAGGAAGAAAGGTGGAAAAAGTAAATCAAAGCCCTCAAAAGGTATTTTAGAAGGTGTCATACTTTGTAATGTTTGATAATCTGTCTAGCCTTCTTGAAATTCCTTTTCCTTGATTTTCCCACCTTACAATAAATCCCATGGCCACATTACAACCAAAGGAAAAGACCTCTTGATTCTTAAGTGTTTTCATTAATAAAGTGGAGATTTGGTTAATAGTCAAACCTATGGTAAAATACTTTCCTTGAGGAAATAGAGTGAATTGTAATAAACCCTAAAACACTTGAGTGAGGTGAGATGAGTGCCCAAATCAGTGAGGACATGAACTTGAAAAACCTAAGCTTCTAATTGGACTTGAACTTGATTATCTCTTGAGTGCTTATTAAAAATGCCTATTACTTGGATTAGCTTCTAGGGTTCTTGGTTCACTATCCATGCTTTAATTGATTTATCTTATGGCTCGAGTAATTGCTTGAGGACAAGCAAAGTTTTAAGCTTGGGGTGATTTGATGAGTGTGATTCCACCTCATCTTTGTCCATCATTTTGCATGCATTTTCATGTAGTTTAGGCATATTTTTATTAGATTTTAGGTTAATTTTCCTTTGGAACGGGTAAGGCGGTTTTCGTGTGTTGTTTTGCAGATATCAAGGGTAAATTGCTCAAGATCAACCATGATGAAGTTTGGATGAAGATGGAGCTTTAAAACTGAAGAAAATGAGCCAAACAGAGCCCATCACGGCCTTAGTCGTGATGCCCATCACGGCCATGATCGAGCAAAAACTGAAAAAGAAGAAAGGCTGAAGTCGAGTTCATCACGGCTCGGCCGTGATAGCCATCACGGCCGTGACCCAAAACCACCACAAGTCGAGCACATCACGGCCCGGCCGTGAAAATTCATCACGGGCCATGAAGGCGGGGGCTCGCGTCGCGAGACATATCTCGCGTCGCGAGAAATTGAATTTTCCAGAATTGGCGGAGGCAGAGACCGAATCACGGCCAGGCCGTGATGGCCATCACGGCCGTGACGCGCTTTACTTGGATCGAAAGAAACCGAAATAGATCAGATTTTGAGTTGGTTTGGGACTCTAACTTTCCCATTTCTATAAATATGGACCAAGGCATCAGATCAAAGGAGATCACACATTGGGGGCTACCACTCTAGGCATAGATTATAGATCTCTTCTCTTCTTCTCCTCTTTTCTCTTTTTCTAATTTTCACTATGTTGTCAACCCAGCTTGTCATCTCCATGGCAAGACCGGGAGTAGTAGCATAGTTTCTAGGGATTAGGGCTCTGCCCAAGTTTGTTTATGATGTAAATTTGATGTAAACTCTTTGTTAATTACGATTTGCTTTAGATCTGATTTCTAGTGTGTAAATCACTCATAAATTTCGGCAACCGTTATTTGTGTGACATAGACGTTCTAAGGAGGAACCTAGCGGTGAACTTAGGATTTCTAGGGTGTTTCACTCGTAAAGCCGCAGCCCACTAGTTTGTGAGATGTGAATGATCCAAGGAGGAACCTAGCGGTGAACTTAGGTTATTTGCATAACTGAGACATTTCAAGGAGGAACCTAGCGGTGAACTTGGGTGTCGGACCTATAGAAGTCAGACTTGGGACTGAAATCACGAGAGTTAGAAGCCGTCCCTCGAGGAGCAACGAGTTGTCACGGAACACAAAGGGTCCAATCTGGGATCGACTACCACGAGAGTAGGGGTCGGGTCAATTGGGCACGGCTTTTGTAACCCGAGAGGGAGCTTAAGCTATTAGAGGATAAACTCGCCTTCAAGGCAATTTCGGTAATCAACAAAGGTAAATCAGATTAGCAACATAAACAACCTCAAAGGTAACCCAAATCCCTAGGAATCCATTTAAATCGAAAACCCCAAAAACATTTGTTTTCTGTTTGTTTATCATTTAAATTCAAATTCAAAAACCCTTTTTACAAAACCCTTTCATACAGTTCAGATTCAATCGATTCGAAATTAATTGATATTCGGAAACACAGTCTCTGTGGGTTCGATATCTTTTATTACTTGACGGCAGTCCGGTACACTTGCCGGAATCGCACGAGCGCGCAGATCCCGCGCGTGACGACATCAGTCGTTCTCATAGAACTCAGCCACCACTTTGCACAACTCTGCCTTGATTGAATTCCAAAAATGTTTTAAAAAACCTGAAATTGTACTCATTCGGCCCCGGGCTCTTATCACCATCACAATCCCAAACGGGTTCTTTGATTTCATCCAAGCAGAAGGGGACTGATATTTTAGAGTTTGATTCTGAAGATAGGCGATTGAAGGATATGCCGTCAAAAGTCGGTCGAAGCACTGAGTTTTCTGTGTATAACTCTGAAATGACGACCTCACCGCTTCTCTTACCCCATCAACCCCTTCAACCCAACTATTACCAACCGCAGAAGCGAAATATTGTTTTGCCTTTTGTGCATGTTAACACACAAGTGGAAATAGGCGAGTTCGAGTCTCTTTCCTTTAGCCACTTAGATCTTGATTTTTGAAACAAAAGACTTTTTGTAGTTCAAAACTTTCCACATCTCTACATAAACTTCCTTTTTCCTTTTCAGTTCCAACTCGACTACACTTCTAGAACTTGCCACTTCTTCCAAATCATTCAATTCGTCCACCGGCTTATTAATTTGTAGGTCCATATTGCCAAAAACCTCGAAATTCAACATTTTTATCCTATCCTTTAGCAATTTCAATTTTTCCTTGAAAGCAAAAGCTTTCCTTCCGAGCACATTAATCTTTGACCAAGCATTCAAAACAAACTCTTTGAAAGTCTCATGCTTCAACCAATAGTTATTGAATCTAAACGGTTTCAGCCCCCAATTTGATTTTTCACCTCTTAGGACAATTGGGCAATGATTTGATACATCTCTTTTGAGTACCCATTGAGCATCTGATTTCCAAATATTTATCCATCCATCTGAGACCAAAAACCTGTCCAATCTACTCATAGATGTACCATCCGATCTGAACCAAGTAAATCTTTTCCCATCATCGAGAGGTCTATCAAATTTAACTCGTCTATGAAGTTCTGGAATTTTGTACACCCTAATGCATCCCAGTTACTCCCCACCCCTCTCCTCTCCCGAGAATGAGTATTTTAACTTACACCTTGTAGAACTCCACATACTTAAGGTTCCTCATGAATTCCCCGAAGCAGGCTGGTAGACCCAACCTCCATCTGGGTCACCCCACAATGACATACAAAAAGCATAATCAACTGAAGATATCTTTGTTTCCTGAATAGCAACAAAATCTGCTTCATCCTGCCTAATGAGTGATCTTATCTTATCTTTCTTAGATCGACTACCCAGACCCCTTATGTTCATTGAGACAATCTTCATGGATCACCATTCTTTTCTCCCATGTTGGCTTTTGCCAACTTATCTCAAGCCTCTAAATCCACAATCAATTGAATCATTTTATCTTCACCTACACAGTTTTTTCGTGTCAACTTCAGTTGGTATCAGATCTCAACCTCGAAAGGGTTGAGCATCTAACAAGTGCCGGGGGAGTATGATCCAACAATCATGGATACAGAAGGTCAAGCTATCAACAGACCTCCTCTCTTTGATGGTTCTGATTATGACTATTGGAAGAAGAGGATGATGGCCTTTTTGGATGCACAAAGTCTAGACATCTGGGAGCTCATAGAAACTGGTTACACTGAACCCAGAAATGAAAATGGAGGTGATGTTGCTAGAGCAGACTGGACAGCAGATCAAAAGGCAAAGCATCAACTCAATCTTAAAGCTAAGCATTATTTGATGTGTGCCATCACCAGATCTGAATATGACAAAGTTCACAGCTGCAATACTGCTAAAGAAATCTGGGATACTCTTGCCCTAGCTCATGAGGGTTCCTCACAAGTTAAGGAATCCAAGATCAGCATCTTTGGTTCATCGGATGAGATTTGTTCAAGATGGGTGAACATGAAACAATAGACCAAATGTTTGGAAGATTCCAAACCATCACTAACAGTCTCAGATCTCTTGGAAAAATCTATGAAAATAGAGATCATGTCAGAAAAATCCTGAGAAGCCTATCCAAGCAATGGAGACCCAAAGTAATTGCTATTCATGAAGCAAAAAACCTGAATACACTCTCTCTGGAAGAGCTTCTTGGATCTCTCAAGGTTCATGAACTTGAACTCGATGAAGAAGAAAATTCCAGAAAAGGAAAATCCATTGCCTTAAAGGCAAAGAAAGCAAGTTCATCAAAAGTTCTCAAAGCTGCTGAGTCATCTGATGAGTCTGAATCTTTTGATGACAATGAAGAATCAGATCAGGATGAATTATCCTTTATCTACAGGAAGATTCAACATATGTGGAGAAAGAAATGTGGTTTCAGAAGGAAGCAATTTAATAAAAAGGTGTCCAAGGAGAAGTCAGATTCCAAGGAAAAAGGTCCACCCTTGGGTTTTGAATGCAAGAAACCTGGTCACTTCAAAGTTGATTGCCCTGAGCTAAAGGACAAAAAGAAACTCTTCAAAAAGAATAAAGGCTTAATGGCCACGTGGGAGGATCTTGATCTGTCTTCTTCAGATGAAGAAAATGAAGCTGAGGAAGAGGCAAATATCTGTCTCATGGCAGACACTGCATCAGAAAGTGAATACACTGATGCTGAGGTAATGGACTCTGACCCGTCCACTCTTCAAAATGCTTTTGATGAATTGTTGCATGATTCATCTATACTATCACGATAATATAAGAGTCTCAAAAAGAAGTTTTCTAAACTATCTAAAGAACATGATAGGGTCTGCATTGAGAAACAAAACCTCAAAAATGAAAACGACATACTAAAATTAATGAATGTCTGTCTAGCTGACAAAATGGTGTGTGAACATGATGTTTCTTGTGAAGTTACAAAACTGGAACAAGTTGTACAATATCTAACTGATTCTCTGTCAAAGCTTGTAGGAGGCTCAGATAAGCTTAGCCTCATTTTAAGATACTCTAGGTCATCTTATGATAAATCTGGTCTCGGTTATGACAAAGAGAAGTAAGACGCATCTCACAAAAATTCAAAACCACTTAAACAGCATAGAGCTTCAAAAGTTCCTAATAAACATACCAAAGCTAAATCTAGCTCGTCCAACACCTTTTGTAAAGTATGTGGAAAAAGTGGGCATATTACATCTAGATGCATACACAATAAATATTCTAAGCATACTTATCCAATAACAACTAACAAGAAAGGACCCAAGTCAGTTTGGGTACCTAAAGATAAGATAATACCTATTTCAGATTTGCTTAACAAGAAAACAGATGTCTTGGTACTTGGACAGTGGCTGCTCACGACACATGACGGGAGAAAGGTTTATGTTCCAAAACCTTAAGCCCAAAGATGGTGGCTGGGTCACATTTGGAGGAAATCAAAAAGGGAAAATCATTGGTATAGGTAAAATTGGTAAACATTCTTTTCCCTCCATTGATAATGTTCTTTTAGTAAATGGCTTGAAGCACAATCTACTGAGCATAAGTCAATTTTGTGACAGTGGATATGTAGTATCTTTTGATAAGAACATGTGTACTGTCAAGAAAGATGATGGATCACTTTTAGTCACTGTAAAAAGGTAAAACAATCTCTACAAGATTGACTTGGAGGACCTCTCAAATTAAAGTGTCTCATGTCTAGTGTCCATTGTGTTAGACTCAATGACTTAGAGATTTTGATATATGACAAATACAATTTAATGTGTATGCAGGTGTTTTAGCGTCAAATTGCAAAGACAGGTATCAAGCAGTGATCAACATGTTCTCTGAGCAAATACAAGGAAAATATTCAAGGAAGAACTTAAAGAAATCAAAAGAGCTACATGGAGGAATCAAAGAGCAAAGACAAAGATCAAGGAATCATCAAGATAAAAGCTTAAAGGAGAAATTAGATGTAAGTCTTAAATGATTTGTAAGAGAAAGAAATCTCTTAGTCACGAAATAGCTCAACTAAAAAGATGAATGAAGAAAATCATTTTTCATAATCTGTAATAAAAGGAATAAGTTTTTGTTAATGAAAATGATTTTTGGAAATAAGAAGCGCTCGTCCACTAAAGTGATAGAAGCGCTCGTCCACTAAAGTGACACAAGCACTCATCCACTAAAGTGACAGAAGTGCTCGTCCACTAAAGTGACAAGTGCTCGTCCACTAAAGTGTCAGAAGCGCTCGTCCACACTAGTATTTGGACTTGCTAAGTTCTTAATGAGAGTATCCGTCCAATGACGTGGCATATGGAGCTTGTCTACTAGCTCGTCCGATGTAAAATCTTAATTCAAAATGGCTATATGGACGCGCTTATTTTCAAGATGGACGCGAATGCAATAAGAACCGATGTATAATCTTATTTCAAGAACCAGAATCAAGAAAAAGATTCCATTATCGGATCCAAATCTGTTTTGATTGATCCCAACAACTATAACTTGTTTTCTATATATAGAGGATCAAAGGAACACTTTCAAGAATATCGAGAATATCAAAAACAATCGGAAAAGTTTACTGAAATCAATTTGAGAGATCAATTGTGAAAATCATTCATCATCTTTATTGAGCTTTTTGTGAAAAAGAGTGTTTCATTCTCATAAGTGCTTCAATTTGTTTATCTGACTATTGAGAGTTAAGAATCAATTTTTCGTTTTATTTGCTTGTAAGGAGAGGGAGTCTCTCTGAGTGATTAGGGTGAGGTATCCCTAAGGAAAAACATTGAGGCTCTTCACAAGAGTGTGGTATCTCGAAGTGAAGAAGTGCTCTATGGTGTAAAGGGTTTTCAAGCTACCTGGCTAAAGCTTGTTGTGTTAGTGTGTAAAACCCACAAGTGGAGTGGGGACTTGGATGTAGGTCACGGTGGTGGTGGACGAACCAGGATAAATCTAGTTGTGTGGTATTTCTAAACTCAAACTCCTTTTACTTTCCGTTTATGTTCAAGAACCTGTGATTTTGATGTTTAAAGTTCAATATAATTTCTGTTCTTGATCTGTACAAACTGTATTGAAACCTGAGTCTGATTGTAATCAAGTCTGTGTTATATGCGTTCAAACCTGAGTTGATCAAAACCTTTCTTGATTGCTAAAACTAAACTGAAACCGAAACCTGTAAGTTTGTTCTTGATTGTTAATGCTTGTATCCGAAACTTGCATAACTTGTTCTTAATCTTTAAACGTTTAATCAGTTTCTGTATTTTGTCATTATTGAGTTTTGAACCCGAACCTATTCTGAATTAATCTTTCTTATCCTCATTACCTTCAATTCAAGATTTTATATAAACCCTTCATTGATTTTGTAAAAGATCCTGAGGTCGTAACTCTGATTTGAGAAGTTTTTAAGAGAGAAATATTTTAAGAAAACTCAATTCACCCCCCGAGTCGTTGAAGCCAAAACAACACATTGAAGATGAGCGATGGATTTGGCACAAAAGGCTAGGTCATGCAAGCTTGAAATTAATTTCCAAGCTAAACCAGCATAACCTCGTAAGAGGACTACCAAACCTTAAGTTCAAATCTGATGCTCTTTGTGATGCATGTCCAAAGAGAAAGCAAGTCAAAGGTTCTTTTGAATCTAAGAATGTTGTTAGTACCAATAGACCACTAGAGTTGTTACATCTTGATCTTTTTGGTCCAACAAGGACTACCTCTGTCAGTGGTACGAAATATGGTCTTGTCATAGTAGACGATTACACTAGATGGACATGGGTTATGTTCCTCACAAGGATGAGTCTTTTAAGGTCTTTTCTGTATTCTGCAAACATGTACAGAATGAAAAAGGCATGTGTATCACTTCAATCAGAAGTGACCATGGGGGAGAGTTTGAAAATGAGCTATTTCATAAGTTCTGTGAAGAGAGTGGTATCCTTCACAACTTCTCAATACCTAGAACACCACAGCAAAATGGTGTGGTAGAGATAAAGAACATATCTCTTCAAGGGATTGATAGGACTATGCTCAATGGCAACTCTGTCCCTAGACATTTTTGGGCTGAAGCTGTTAATACTGCCTGCTACATTCACAACAAAATATACATTGTGGAAAGGAAGAAAACTCAACATATCTTATTTTCACCCCTTTGGTTGTAAATGTTATATACTGAATACTAAAGATCAACTTGGTAGGTTTGATGCTAAAACAGATAGTGGTATTCTATTAGGATATTCTGAAACATCTAAAGGCTTTAGAGTTTATAATTCTAGGACTCTGATAGTAGAGGAAAGTATTCATGTCAAGTTTGATGACAAACAGCCTGATAAGAAATTATCAGAGCTAGATGAAGCTTTTGCAGATCTTGATCTGAGCACTCCAGAAGACTCACCTGAGATAAAAGTTGATGATCAAGAAGATGACCCCACACAACAACCAGAAACTTCCACTTCTCAACATGATACAGTTCAAAAATCTTGGTACTTCAACAATTATCATCCACAAGATCAGATCATTGGAAACCCCAATGACAAGCTAAGAACCAGATAAACCTTCAGAGAACAAGACAATTCTGCACTAGTCTCTGAGTTGGAACCAAAGATAGTAGACGAGGCTCTACTGGACGATGGTTGGATTCTAGATATGCAAGAAGAACTTAATCAGTTTGAAAGAAGTGATGTTTGGACTCTGGTTCCACTTCCCAAAGATAAATCAATGATTGGAACGAAGTGGGTTTACAGAAACAAACTTGATGAAAATGGTAAGGTAATCAGAAACAAAGCAAGACTTGTTGCTCAAGGTTTCTCTCAAGAAGAAGGTATAGATTATACTGAAACCTTTGCACCTGTTGCAAGATTAGAAGCTATTAGAATTCTACTTTCGTTCCTTGCACATCATAGTATTATCCTTTTTCAGATTGATGTTAAGAGTGCTTTTCTAAATGGCTTTATTAATGAAGAAGTCTATGTTATGCAACCTCCAGGTTTTGAGTGTGAAACCCATCCGGAACATATATATAAGCTTAAGAAAGCTTTGCACGGTCTTAAGCAAGCTCCTAGAGCTTGGTATGACAGACTAAGTTCCTTTCTTATGGAAAAAGGATTCAATAGAGGAAAGGTTGACACAACCTTATTTAGAAAATCCTTAGTTGTACAGATATATGTTGATGATGTTATTTTTGGTAGTACTAATGAGTCTCTATGCAAATAATTCTCTAATTTAATGCGAGAAAGAGTTTGAAATTAGCATGATGGGAGACTCAAATTCTTTCTTGGACTTCAAGTAAAACAAACCATGTATACAGAGGTATGATAGAATCTCTCTTATATCTTCTGCGTCTAGGCACGATATTATGTTCGGTGTATGTTTATCGCTGGATTTCAATCGATCCTAGAGAATCTCACTTATCAACAGATTAAGAGAATTTTTAGATATTTAAAAGGTACTACTAATCTTGGTTTGTGCTTTAAGAAAAATGAAGATTACATATTACTTGGTTTCTGTGATGCTGACTATGCTAGAGATAGAGCTGAAAGAAAAAGCACTAGTGGAGGATGTCACTTCATTGGAGCTAATCTTGTCTCATGGTCAAGCAAAAGACAAAGTACCATTGCTTTATCAACTGCTGAAGCTGAGTATATATCAGCTGCAAATTGCTGCTCACAACTTCTCTGGATCAAACATCAATTGGAGGACTACAATGTATTTGTAAGTAGTATTCCGCTTATGTGTGTTAAGAGAGGCCATAACTGCGACTTGGGCAAAGTTGGTGGCGGTGACAACGACGACCTCGACAGGAAGATATTGCTTAGAGATCCAAAGTCTAAAGCGGTGTGGATGTTGCTACGGTTGGATGGGTCGATGACGGCGGCGGGTGATTGGAGTAGACGGCGGTGGTGCAGTGCGCTGGGCGATGGTGGCGTAGCGTGATTGAGGAGAAGATCGGAACCAAGAAGGAATCATCGTCTTTTTGCGTTTGATTCTTTTTTTAAAAAAAAAAAAGTAACACGTGGCGCCTTCCGGATCGTTGGATTAATCAGAGCGGACGAGAAAAGAAAGGAAAGCGAGTGCCTTTTCCGCGCCAAAGTAAGAGAATCATGATCCTTGGTGAAGAATTTCCAACAGAACTCCTACTACCAAGTTATACTTGGCTCCATTCCTTAAGATAAACAACTTGAACGCCCCACCCAAGTTTTTTGAATTTGAAATTCTTCCACTTACGACGGGCTCCTCCTCTGGTTGAGAGTCACAAAATATCCATCACACAGGCACTTATAGAACACCTTGTCGCCTCGATTCACTATCACCCGCTCGATTATAGCTACTTGTAGGCAAGGCGTTTTCTGGTTTGAAGTTGCATCTTGTACTACTAAATATGTCTTCCACCACTCTAATTCTGAACAATTGCTCATTTATCTTCATTGTAACTGTTCTATTTATTGTTTCTGGTGCAGTAGCAGAAATTGGGACTTTTCCAACATCAAAACTATCTTTATTCCTGGTGCTGTCATTTGTACCATCTGTTCCATTCACCTGTACCACAGTCCTGAATACCTCTTCCTTCCATGCATGGGGTGGGATCCCAGTTACACTTAACCACACAAATCTTTCTTTGGATACCAATCCTTGATGCAACGGTTTTATTTCTATAAACCACTTTGAAAACCAAGCTTTTGCTTCTGATAGTATGTCCTGAACTTCTTCAGTACCCTTTGGAGAGAGCAAAGCTAGATTTCCTCCCATTGGAGCAACTTTAATTGCAAAAATGCCTTCTAGATGGAATTTGTCTTGGGTGATAGCAGCAGCTTCCAGAGCTTATGTGTTAGACCCACATAACATCTTTGTAGCCACTCCATGTCCTCATCAGTGGCATTAAATTCTAGACCATTCCATACATTGGCACGATTTGCACTATCTCTTCCTTTTCTAAAATTAGCTTTACGGAACCTCTTTGTTATGTTGATACTTATCTTCAATATTAACAACTCAAGCATATGATAGACCTTCTTTCACTGCCTGGTGTGTGTGCCCTCGATTCCTGAAACCTTGAGCAAGGGGTTGCTGAATAAACTGTTGATTATGTTGAAACCTCGGTGTGTTCACTTTGATTAGGTGGCTTCCAATCCAGGTATTGCTAAGTCTCTCTCCATTGCCTTTTGATTTCTTACATTAGCAAACTTAACAAAGCCAAATCTTTTCCCAAGTTTATCCCTTATCCCACATCCCTTACACTTCCCCGTTTGAAGAAAATCTCCCAAAAATCTTGTTCTCTACATTCCTTTGGGAAGTTTGTGAAGAAAAAAGAAGTACTCCCATTGAGGAAGCTCTTGTTCACCCCTCTAAAACTTGATTCATCCTTCTGGAACCATCCTTGATGTCGCTGCCCGCTATATCCAAGCTTAGGGTTCAATGTTTGGACAGGTCTCTCACTCTCAGGGAATCTCTCGGGAGCTCTCATTCTCTCACTTAAAGGAAAGCGTACACTCCAACTTCCAATAATTATTTATGAAGTATTCCAATCGTATCTATTAGTAATGGAGCAATGGACCTAAGTGGCGCAGCCACAACGGTTGGCGACAACACCGCTTACTTTTAAGAATGCAACAGAGAAAACTGCGTCCCTTATTATATTTTCCACAACTTTTGACGTTCGTGATCGTACAAAATGCACATTCATGGAGGTTACAATCCTAAATGCACATTCATCCATATTTTGTGGAATGCACTTCATTACATTAGTTGCCCAAATTAATTTTCTATGAAAATTAATTAAAATATTTTGATTAAATAATTGAATCATAAAATTTTTCTCGATGAATTTAAGTCTGAAAGTATCTCGTATTTTTTAAATAATTAAATAAAGTAATAGTGTTAAATAAAACATTATGTCCAAATAAAACAAAGCCTCATAAAAATAATTAATAAAATCCACATAATTCTTTTACAATTGTTTTTGTCTCAAAACACGGACGTCTAATAAACCTAAAAGAACAAATAAATAAACTATAACTAATATCTTCAAGACTCTCTCAAAACACTGTATCATCCATCTCATTACCTGCAAACCCTGAAAGACAACACCACTAATGAGATTTTTAATCCCAGTAAGTAAACACAATTCTAAAAGTTTTTCGAAAAGATGTTGCTTTCAGCCGGCGCGGTAACCGGAAAAACAACCATGGTAATCCACCATTTCCAAAATAATATATCTCAAAATACTTTATATAAATTAAGGATAATCAATACAATCTCATAAAATTCATGCACAAGTCATAACATCATCAATAGATAATATCCATCACTAAAGTACGTAAAACATAAATAAAATCATACAAAGGACATCTCTCGTGTCCAAATAATCTCAATTTATCATCCATGTCTCTTTTATTTGATTACCCAGTTTTAGTTTATGAGCTCATGACAAATGCAATGACGTCCCACTGCCTTCCCCTTCCCAAAAGGAGGTATCTATAATGGGTCATCCCCTTTCCAGAAGGAGGTATCTGTCATCCCCTTCCCAGAAGGAGGTATCTGTCTTCCCCTCTAACGATGAGGTATCTGTCATCCCCTTCCCAGAAGGAGGTATCTATCTTCCCCTCTAATGAGGAGGTATCTGTCTTCCCCTCTAACGAGGAGGTATCTGTCTTCCCCTCTAACGAGGAGGTATTTGTCATCCCCTTCCCAGAAGGAGGTATCTGTCTTCCCCTCTAACGAGGAGGTATCTGTCATCCCCTTCCCAGAAGGAGGTATCTATCTTCCCCTCTAATGAGGAGGTATCTATCTTCCCCTCTAACGAGGAGGTAGCTGTCTTCCCCTCTAACGAGGAGGTATCTGTCATCCCCTTCCCAGAAGGAGGTATCTATCTTCCCCTCTAATAAGGAGGTATCTGTCTTCCCCTCTAATGAGGAGGTATCTGTCATCCCCTTCCCAGAAGGAGGTATCTATCTTCCCCTCTAATGAGGAGGTATCTGTCTTCCCCTCTAACGAGGAGGTATCTGTCTTCCCATCTAATGAGGAGGTATCTGTCATCCCCTTCCCATAAGGAGGTATCTATCTTCCCCTCTAATGAGGAGTTATCTGTCTTCCCTTCTAATGAGGAGGTATCTGTCTTCCTCTCTAACGAGGATGTATCTGTCATCCCCTTCCCAGAAGGAGGTATCTATCTTCCCCTCTAATGAAGAGGTATCTGTCTTCCCCCTCTAACGAGGAGGTATCTGTCTTCCCCTCTAACGAGGAGGTATCTGTTTTCCGTTCTAACGAGGAGGTATCTTAACAATCACAAATAACAATCCGAATCATATTTTGGGCATATGTCATGACCCCATGACATGACTTATGACCTCATACATCAATTTCAATGGTATAACTCATGTCAAAACAACTCATAGGCATTCTAAAATTACATCAATATATAATATAATGTCTCATGCATTAATATTCATCATGTTCATATCAAAACAATACTAAGACATCACATATCACAAAACATCATACCCAATAATAATAATCATATCACTCAATATTTAAATATTCAATCTCATAATAAACGATCACCAATAAACTATCAATTTTATTTTAAAGACAAAATCCCAAATAATTATTCTTTAATTACATACTCGAAACCTTTAAAATCTCTACCATGGAAGTTTAACAAAAAAAGATGTTTACTTACCTCTCGAAGACCTCCAAAACGCTCCAAATATTATCTATGATAAATCCTAGCGTTTTACTAAAAATCTTTCTCTCTTTGTTGTCGATCTTAGAATCTGTGACTCTCTATTTTGGACTGCACACGGCCTCTAATCCTCAATATAATTTCTTTAACGCTACCGTCGTTGCTTCGGCAGCTCTTAAAAGTTTGCTGCACTTGACTACACCATATATTGTAACAAATAAGGGTTTTATTCTCTCAATTCTATCCGTGGGCTTTTTTTTCTATCTTTCTTTCTTTTTATTATTTTATTCATTCAAATCAATCCCCCTTTCTTTTTCTACCTCTTAAGAATTTCAAAAGAATTCTTCACGTGAGGGGCATTTGGCTGAGACCAAATTGCTCAGTGGCCTACGTCACGTAGGCTCCTTTTATATATATATATATATATATATATATATATATATATATATATATTTTATATTATAAGGAAAATAATTATAATAAATATTTATACTACTTTTTTTTAACACTAAGTCTCATAATAGTTTAATAATTTAATAAAAATAATATATTAAAAGTTTAGGATGTTACATTTTGTACATTTTTCATAACAATTTTTATTAAAGGCATGATTCGAGAAAATTACAAACAAATTTTATCCGACAATGATGTAATCCTTCTCCAATTCCTTCTCAGGAGAAAGGCTATATATGAGGAGATACTATATATGATCCATCTTTGGACTCTAAAAACTTAGTGAACCGAAGGAAAACTTATGTTGATTACATTTATCATTAATATCTGTAATTGAAGGAAAGATTGTAACTAGTTCTTGAAAAGCTATCATTTAAATCTTAACTCCTAATGAATTAGCCTTTGAAGTGAAAAGGGATTTAATGTCGTAGATTTAACATCGGTTTCTTTATAATCGATGTCTAAAATGAGGCGGTGGCATTTTTGAAATTTATCTCAAAACTTTTAACATCGGTTTCCCAAATAACCGATTTCAAAAAATTTTGACATCGGTTATTTTTTTAAACCGATTTCTAAAAATAAAAGGAAAAATGTAATTTGAAATTAATATAAAACTTTAAACATCGGTTTATTAGTTAATCAATGTTGTAACTATTAAACATCGGTTAGTATTAAAAACTGATGTGGTTGGTATAACTTTAGACATCGGTTGGTTTTGAAAACTGATGTGGTTGGTATAACTTTAGAAATCAGTTTTTATGATAACCGATGTTAAAATTTCTGGCGTTAAGTTCCTTTCAGTTCCCTCTTTTCTCTGTGCGCTACCCAAAAGATTTTGAACCCTACCCTCCTTTCTCTGCGCGCTGCTCACACTGTGCCTTTCGTCCAACTTTTTTCATTCGTCCAGCTTCAAACGCCGCCGCTCTCCGCTGTTAAACTGTTGTCGTACGACCGTCGTGTGCCCAGACCCTCTCATCTCGTGAGGCAATGGGTGGTAGAAAGAGGTGATTTGGGTTTCTATGTGGTTTTTCCCTTTTTCACACCACCGTCGTCGCTGTTAATTTCACACAACTCAGGGTGGTCCTTGTTCGCTCACCTCTGGTCCTTGCTCGCTTCGCCGCGACGCCGCCATGATCATGTAGCCTCAAGTCTTCTTCTCATGTTTAGGTACCTCTCGTCACCGGTGCGCAACCAAGTCAAGTGATAACATTGTCTTGTCCAAACTTACGAACGACTACAAGGTAATCTCTCTGTCCGAACCCAATGCTCACAAATGCAACAATCATGTTAGCTTTTCTTGTACACACACCTTGCAATTTGATTCTTCAAATGAGACCCCTTTTTATTGGATTCATCAGAATACATGTCCTTGGTGTTTTTGGTTTTACGCTGGTTGGTAGTGGCGATGTAGGCGTAGTGTAGTGCTAGGGTTTCAAAGTTAAGGAGTTTGAATTAGGTAATTTTTTCATACCACACTGAACTCATAAATATAACATTAGGATTAATCTTTCAGGTTTAATATGTGCACAGGAAATAAAAATTGTAGTGGTCTAGTTTTTGTACTTTCTTGGTTTGTATACATTTATAATTCTGATTGATTCTTGCTTTGTTGTTTTTTTTCCTGATGTCCCTGTTCTGCATTTGGGGACAGTTGCTATTTTTGTTAATTTTTTGCTTGCTTTGTCTTTTATCATTCTGTTCAATGTGATTGTGCTATTCTTGTAATGAAACTCTTAGTTTGTTTAAATATGGGTGAGTCTTATACCTGTTTATTTTTACTTGAAAATAATTAAAATTTGTTTCTTTCTTAGCTCTGACTTTTCTTTCTACAATTCTATTAAAAATTGCAATTCATTACTGTACGAGAACTTTCTTGTGGACATAAAAGGATCAGCTTTAGCATTTTTACTTGATGCTTGCATTTGAAGGAGAAACTAGAAGAAATATACCCAAGTTTGAGGTGTGCATATTTGTATACTTACTAATTGCAAAAATAAGTTTTCTCTCATGACTCATAGAGCTATGCAATAATCTGTGCTTAGTTTAGGTTATGTTTTTTATTTTATTATTCTTTTAAAGTTTAGACTTGTTTATTTAGAGTGTGTAAAGGCTAAAGCTACGACACTTCTTTCTTTCTGCGGTAGTGTTCTCCATCTTAAGTCACAATTTTAATATACTGAATATAGTTACTTTGAGTTATGGTATTCACAACTGTTATGATTGTTGTGGCATTCAAGAAAGTATTAAGGAATTAAGAGTTGATTATAGTTACTGACTACCAATATAAATAATTAGATATACCCTATAGGTGATGGGAGCACTAGTATGAAGTATCATTAACTAGTTAGTGCTAAAAAAAGCTTTTAAACTAGTTAAATGCCATGATCTTATTCTTGGTTTGCTTGAAAGGTCTTTGTTCATTTACGGTCTTGAGATTTTATCTCGCAACCATCATCCCTTCGTCATTTTTGGGCAGCATCTGCAACCACCGATCGTTTTTCTTAAATAAGAAAAAACATTTACCTCTCCTTTTCCCTGCATGCGTTTTAACTATGAACATTGACTGTATTTAGGTCAAACATTCTAAAGTGCTTTTTGACTAACTTGAGTTGCATGAATCATGTAGAATGAGATCTTATTTTGATTTCTACCATTTCCTAGTCTCGTAGACTCAATAATTGTGTATCGATATCTGTGAATCGCAGTGAGTATTTGATAAAGATCTTGGCCTAAGTACGGAGTTATTGTTGTGGTCATGGATCGCGGTTGGATGAATGCTAGACGGACAAGTGATGAGTATGAGAATGGAGTGAAAGATTTTCTACAATTTACAAAAACAAATGTTCCTGATAGTAGTGACGGAAGGTTTTGTTGTCCTTGTGTTAACTGTTTGAATGAGAGACGACTAGAAGTTGAGGAGATACGGGAACATCTTATTTGTGAGGGGATTTGTAAGAGTTATAAAATATGGATATGTCATGGTGAATCGTTAGATAGGCCAAGGGTGTCGCATAGAGAGGAAGCTGATAACGTAGATATGGACGATGGACTAGAGGACATGATCCATGATATTGGGCAAGAGTCTTTTCGGCGAGCACATGTGTATGATACTTTGTACATTGATGCGAAAGTGGCTTTGTATCCGGGGTGCACTAATTTCACATAGTTGTCAGCGGTGTTAAGATTTTTCAATGTGAAGGTGAGAAATGAGTGGAGTGATAAAAGCTTTACTGAATTGCTTGAGTTGTTGAAAGACATGCTTCCAGAAGGTAACACATTGCCGTCCCGAAACTATGAGGCCAAGAAGATATTGTGTCCGATGGGTATGGAGTATAAGAAAATACATGCATGCCCCAATGATTGTATATTGTACAGGAAAGAGTTTAAAGAGATGCACGAGTGCCCCAGGTGTGGCGTATCACGCTACAAAGTGAAGGATGGTGATTCTAGTTTTGATATGGTCACCAAGGGTCTTCCTGTGAAGGTGTTATGGTATTTTCCAGTAATTTTGTGGTTCAAACGATTGTTTGCTAATGTAAATGACGCAAAGAACATTAGATGGCATGCAGATGAGAGGAAATGTGATGGACAACTTCGTCATCCGGCTGATTCTTTGCAATGGAAGAGAATTGATAGTTTGTTTCCGGATTTCGGCAATGAGCCCAGAAACCTCAGGCTTGGACTTGCTACCGATGGAATGAATCCATATGGAAACTTAAGTAGTATTCATAGTTCATGGCCTGTTCTCCTGGTAATTTACAACCGATCTCCTTGGTTGTGCATGAAGCGCAAATACATTATGTTAAGTATGATGATTTCGGGTCCAAAACAGCCAGGAAATGATATTGATGTTTATCTGAGTCCCTTTATTGAAGACTTGAGAATGTTGTGGGATGAAGGCATTGATGTGATCGACGGGTATTGCCGCGAGACTTTCAAAATGCGTGCCATGTTATTTTGCAAAATCAATGACTTTCCAGCATACGGGAACCTGTGCGGGAATAGTGTTAAGGGGCATAAAGCATGTCCAATATGTGAAGAAGGCACATGCTACCATCAACTGCAACATGGAAGGAAGACAGTTTAACTTGGGCATTGGAGATTTCTCCGAACTAATCACCCTTATCATAGATTGAGAAAAGCTTTCAATGGACTTAGAAAAACGAAACTACTTCGGTGGCCTTGGCTGGAGAACAAGTTTATGAGGTTGTGAAGGACATTAATGTTATCTATGAGAAGACCCAAAAGAGGGCTACTGAGAAGAACATATGGAAGAAGAGGTCGATCTTCTTTGATCTTCCATACTGGTGCAAGCTTGATGTAAGACATTGTATTGATGTGATGCATGTGGAGAAAAATGTGTGTGACAGTTTAATCGAAACACTTCTCAACATTCAAGGCAAGACAAAGGATGGTGTGAATGCTGGTCTGGATCTAGTTATGATGGGTATACGAGAGCAGTTAGCTCCACATAAAGTGAGGGGTAAGAAGACTTATTTCCCCCCAGCATGTCATACTTTATCAAAAAAAGAGAAAAGAAGTTTCTTTGAGTGTCTACGGGGTGTCAAAGTGCCATAGGGTTACTCTTCAAATGTCAAGAGACTTGTCTCAATGAAAGATCTCAAATTAGTTGGCTTAAAGTCTCATGATTGCCATGTCTTGATGCAATAACTACTACCGGTGGCCATTCGTGACATCTTGCCTAAAAAAGTCAGACATGCCATTACTAGGTTGTGCTTATTCGTCAATGCTATATGTAGCAAGATTATTGACACTCAAAAGTGATGACTTGGAAAATTAGTCAGCCATTATCTTGTGCCAATTGGAGATGTATTTTCCCCCTTCATTTTTTGACATCATGGTTCATTTGATTGTTCATCTAGGGAGGGAGTTTAGATTGTGTGGTCCCGTTTATTTAAGGTGGATGTACCCGGTTGAGTGATACATGAAGATCTTGAAAGGGTATATGAAGAATCCACACCGTCCTGAAGCATCTATTATTGAAAGGTACGTTGCAGAAGAAGCTATTGAGTTTTGTACAGATTACATGTCAGAAGCGGAACCTGTAGGGCTTCCGAAGTCTCGTCATGAAGGAAGATATGATGGTAAGGGTACACGAGGTATTACTGTTAAGAGCATGGATCGAGAGGAAGTGCTTCAAGCACATTAGTATATATTGAATAACACTGATGAGGTTGAACCATACTTATGTGAGCATAAAAGCATCATCAATGAAACTTACCCTCGCACGAATGAAAAATGGTGTTTGAACAAGCATAATAAGACTTTCTTGAACCGGTTTAAAGAAAAAATTGCAAAGGATGGTACTGCTTCTGATACATTAAAATGGCTAGCACAGGGGCCTAACTTTGATGTCATATGCTGGAGTGGGTACGATATCAATAAGTTTTCCTTCTATACAAAGTCCCAGGATGACAAAAGTACTGTGAAAAATAGTGGGGTTATGGTCGTGGCCGAGTCTATGCATTTCTCTAGTTCAAAAGATACAAACCCTGTTCTAGCATCCGTATCGTACTTTGGAATCATTGAAGAGATCTGAGAGGTCGATTACACGAAATTTAGAGTGCCTGTTTTTAAATGTAAGTGGGTCGACAATAACAACGGTGTGCAAACCGATGAGTTAGGATTCAAATTGGTGGACCTTGATAAGGTGGGTTATAAAGAAGAGCCTTTCATTATGGCATCCCAAGCAAAACAAGTGTTTTATATCCGTGATCCTTGTAACAAAAGGTGGTCAGTGGTTCTCCAGGGGAAAAACGTGTCTAATGGTAGTGAGGAAAATCAAGATTCAACTCTTGATATTTCCGATACTCGTTATTTCTCAACACGGGTGCCTACTTTCAATGAGGAAAATGAAGTGGATGATGTACATGCCACTCGTGATGATCATCAGGAAGGGTTATGGGAGAACCTTACTACTTGACCACAATGTAAGTATAGTTTAAGTTATATATGTTTAAAGTCATATTATAAGTTAACCGGGACATTAAGCTTTGATATTTATAGCACACTATTAAATGGTCACTGATTGGTGAAATGAAAAAAGAGCTTACAAAAGTCAAGGAATTTGTGGGAGTTTTATTGGTAGATTGTGGAAAAAACAAATTGATCATACAACTATAGAACATAACATTTTGAAGCTAATTAACCTAACTAACCAAAAAAAAAAGAAGAAGAAATGTTGAAGCTAATTAAATTAAGCGGACGTGTGCTTTATGATGTCCACTAGAGAAACATAACTTCCGGTGGTAATAGGTTGGTTCATATATTGAAGTGAACGTGTGCTTTATGTTGATATTTATAAGTTAAGTTATGTTTGATATTTATCTAGACTTATTGACATTGTATTTTTTTTTGTCTAAACAGGCATACATGGCTGATCCCGAGGATATCCCTCCTTCACACCGCTGGGTCGGATGCACCGTCGACGGGGAAAGAAGGGTAGACGTGCCACACGTATGAAGAATTTGACCGTCAACCATGGTGAAAATCAAAGGATAAGAATCGAGTTTGATCGTGACCTCAATCCTATAGGGCCAATGGCCGAAGCGGTTTAATAGTTTTGTGGGGACCCTTGCTCAAAACAAGTCTAGTATACTTATTGAGAATTGGAAGAATGTCTTGGAGGCGTGAAGGATTAGATATGGGATAGTATTTTGGTATCTATACTTTTACACTCTTTGTTTGTATCTATTTTATTTTAATCTTATTAATATCGTACGCTAATTCCATGATTTGTTGGTGTTAATGTAGCTCACCTTTGACGTGCGGATACCAAGAATACGAGGAGGCGTTTGATAAAGTATGCAGGTGAGCGTTGGAGGGCATTTAAGACAGACCTAGGCAGAAACTACATATTCAATCCGAGTTAGAAGAACCCACTTGAGGTGTACCCGTTTCTTGACCAGGAGACGTGGGATCGCTTTGTTCAGAGCCGACATGACCCCAGCTTTCAGGTTAACTTAATTGAGTTATCTCTAAATTTAATTAATTTAATTAATCTTATTAATTTACTTATGTAATTTAAATGTCTTCTATTTATAACAGGAGAAGAGGAAAAAGGGGCAGGAAATCCAAAGTAAGAATCTCCACCCCCATATATTGTCTCACGGGGGATATAAAAGGCTTAACAAGAAAATGGTGGAAGAGGAAAAGAAAAGACGTTAGGAAGAAGCATCTCTGGCTGATCCTACTGCTGAAAATCGTCCAGAAGTTGTTGATCCACCTCCATCCCCATGCCATCGTGCATGGAAGAGAGCCCGACAAAGAAGTACGGGACAATATACATCTGAGGAGGCACGCCAAGTAGCTGAGAAGATTGTAAGTATAGTTTGAATTCTAATTGTGATTTTAACAATGTTACCTAATTGTAATGTGACATAATATTCTATATGTTATAGGATGCCTTGGACGAAAAGGCCACTCAAAGAACCTTTGTTCCTGAAGGCCGCCAGGATATCTTAACTGTTGCCATCGGTAAACAAGACCACTCGGGCCGTGTGATTGGTGTTGGATGGGGCATTGACATTCGCCAATACCATGGTTCATCTTCATACCGACGCCACAGGGATGATGATGCATATAGAGAACGGCTAAAACGGGAGATTGCGAGCGAGCTTAGACAGGGAGATGACTCGGTGAGTTTTCCTAGCAACTAGCAGCTTTGGCTGGTATGTCCATGCAAAACACAGGTGTCCAACCCTCTAGCCATGTGAGCACTAAGGGCTCATGTGATCCTCCTCATCACCCTGATGATGATGAGGAGGATCTTGATATGTGTGAGTTGTATGTTGATGATCATCATGATCGCTGCTTAGTGGCATTGGGGAGGGCACACAACTTGGGGAATACCATACACCACCGTACATTAGCGGATGATCAGGTGAGGGTGCAGGTTGAAGATATTCGAGATGCTGATGCTCGAGTCCTTGTGCCCACCGAGGAGGTTCAAACAGTGGGCAAGGCCCCCGGTAACTTCATCCCCTGGCCAAGAAGATTGGTCAGGTTTTTTGTTGTTCCTGAGGTATTCAATTACTTGTGTTTTTCTATATTTACAATTGAAATAATTTATTTGTGTTTACCATTAATGCTTTATTTTTTTTATTTAGGATGTTGGAACAGATGTTCCGCCTAAAAGGTCGGATCCGGGAAGACCCGAGAAGTCTGCTCCTGCCAAGGTATTCATTTAATCATTCAATTAATTAAAAATGAAATAACTTACTGTGATCACTAATGTTTTGTGTTTGTTATTTAGGGGATCGACAAAGGGGATCCTCATGATGTTTTAAAACGTCCATTTTAGAGGTTGTGACTATGGGGTCTACTGCAGCTTATGTAAAGTTGGAACATGATGGAAGGTGTAATGACCATATTTATATCCAAAGGAGGGAAATTATGGAGATCATTTGAGGGGTGAAATGGTTAGGGCCGCGAACATCTCGTTATGGTGCACGTAAGTATATTTTATTTGTAATTTAACTATTTAAATTTTAAATATTATTATAATTAACATGTTTTATCAATATCTTAGGTATCCGCATCGCTTTGTATCTTGATAAGGGCAACCTCGCCGTTTATGGGTTCATTGACCCTATCCTCATTCAGGGTGATGTTCTCATTCTATCGAAGACATGGTCGCGAACATACGCCCTATACTTGTTCGAGACAATCATCAGTGCTACCTTGCGCTTTACCTCAAGGAGTAAGTACAAGTTTACAAGTTATTATTTAATTATAACTATATATGACTTGTCACTAACTGTTTTGCAAATACAGTGAAAATTTGCAATTATTGATCATATGTCCTTGTGTGAATGTCGTGGTCTTCTTCTGCTCGGTGGGAAGGAAGCCGACGAAGGATCTCAAGACCGCTATTGAAACGTAAGCATTTAATTAATCAGTAATCAAGTTGTTTTATTTAACCAAAATCTATAATATATAGTTTAATTAATGTTTATTTTCTTATGACAGTTCTATGGATGCGAGTCGTATTTTGGGTGGTGAAAGGCGTAGGCCTATTAGGTGGATTATTCCTAACGTAAGATATTACTACAAATGCTTCAAGTGTAGTTTACATTAGTTATTACTTTGTGTTTAATTCCTTATATTCAAATATGGTTTCATTTGTAGTGTCGTAGACAACGTGGCGGATGAGAATGGGGATATTATGTGATGAAGTGGATGCTCGAAATTGTCTCCATCGGTATTACTGAAAGATGGCAGGAGGTAACTAATTAGTAACACAATTAGTTGTAACAATTAATTATAGATTAGTTATGTTTTATTTTAGTTTATTACTTATAAGATTAATCTTATGTCCAATTGAATGTGCAGATGTTAGACAGTTCGACTCCACTCTCTACAGGGGACATTATTGACATAAGGTTGCGTTGGGCAACCTTCTTTTTTGAAGTATTGTACCAATCATAGTTTGTATTTCCCGTTTATAAACATATCATGTATACACTAGCTAGTTTTTTGACTTATATATATTTTGACCTGAAATCTACAACATATCATGTACTAGCTAGTTTTTTGGATTCTAAGTATCTTTGTTGTCATATTGTTCAGTTTACACTACTTGCGACATTATTACGTATTTAGCTCTAAAGGTAATTGAAGTGTATGTATCGTTCGTAATCAATATAGTATATTAATTTAGTGTGTTTTGGTTGTATAACTGATTCAATGTTGAGAATATTTAGATTATGCTAACTTACTGGGAATGATCTGGATGTAATATTGAAACAAGGGAAAGGATTGTAACTAATGTAAATTAGTTATTTTAAAAAAAAACCACTACTGGACATCGATTATTACCAACACCGATGTTAACAGTCGTGTGCTATTTTTAAAAACAGAATAGAAGCACTTTAGACATCGGTTAAAATAAATAACCGATGTCTAAACTGCACTTTTAACATCGGTTATTAACAAAACCGATGTTAAAAGTCGTGTAGTATTTTTAAAAACAGAATAGAAGAACTTTAGACATCGGTTAATATAAAAAACCGATGTTAAAAGTACACTTTAGACATTGGTTCTTTATTTTAACCGATGTCTAAAGTTTTGTGCTGCTTACATTTTTTTGTCGAATGAGAACTATAGACATCGGTTTTATCTTATAACCGATGTCTAAAGTGAACTTTTAATATCGGTTTGAAAATCGATGTCTAAAGTTCCAATTAACAACATCGCCCGTTTCAACATCGATTCTAAAACCGATTTTAGGGGTCAATTTTAGCCGACGTTAAAACCCTTTTCTGCACTAGTGGATCTATTGTCTTAATCTCTTTATTTCCATTTCTATTTACAACATGTTTAGTAATTAGTATTATTATTAGATTAAATTATTACAAGTAGTTGTAATACAATCTCTTAAGTATCTATGTTTAAGTAAATAATTTATCAACTAATTATTTTAGGATTATACTTTGAGTGCCATCTTCTTTTTATAAGTAAAAGACTACAATAAGGAGACACTCTTCCCAGTTTAAGGACAAAACAACTTACCAATCTCAATAAGTCTTTTAAGTAAAATTGCAGTTTGCAAACCAACTGTTTTTTTTAAGCTAGTTTACATACCAACTTAAAATACCTAGATCTTGAACCCAATATATAGTTTGTGTAAAAGGATATATTAATGCCCAGGGGCGGACGCAGGTGCAACCCACTTATGAATACTTTATATACTTTTACTTTGTCCCCAATAGTTAGACATACTTGCACCCATGTCTCTCTTCCATCCTTCTTTCTCATGCAGTGGCACCTCCCTTTCTTTCTTTCATTGACCACCTCACATAGCAGTACGAGAAAACTTGATCTGTGGTGAAAGAAGGTTGAAAACTTGAAATTGAATTGTGGGTTTCACAAAGTCTATGAAATACATAAATGGAATAGGGGGCTCCTCCATGGATAACATTGATGAAACTGATATTGGGTTTTTTGTAATGATGAAATTGATAAGGTTTTTATTTATAAAAAAAAAATTAGAAGTGATTATCTTGCCAGAGTGACATTTGGTTTTTTTATTTATAATACAAGTATATTTCTATCAAATTGGTTGATTAATTATATTATGCAATTAGGATAATTAAGAATATATTTGTGAAATCAATTTTATGAGATTTTCTCTCGATGATTGTTAATTGCAAATATTGATAATATACAAAAAATTGGTGATTTTGTGATAACTGTTATTTCACCACCAAATTGATTGGTTAAACATGAAATTGAATGTATTAACTTTGTTTTTTAATAACTCTGTATTTATCTTCATATATATGATAATTTTAAAAAAAAATAAATAAATTATCCCCATTGATTCAGGATCCGGATCTGCCATCGTTAATGCCGCAATGCTGGTGCTTCATCGTAGATGCTAAGTGGGGTGAGTATTTGCGAGTATTATATCATATGATTGGTTGAAAATTATAAGCGCGTGAGGGGGAACACCACATATACAGATCGGTTTATTTACACAATGATGGCCAAACAGTTTATAGTAAAAGAACTTTATCATCAAGTTTATACTACCATTATTTCATGTTATCGCACACCTTATTCTATTTCCTTATATCTTATAGTTAACGCCCCAAAAGTCATAATGTTTTTATTACGATTAATTATATGAACTAATAAATATAATTCAGCTGGTTCTGCTCCTTGTCGTCCATATATGTCACTAAGAATTCACATAGAGGCAATCATCTTTAAGGTAGTCCGATATCTCCAGAATTTTTTTCTGTAAAAATCGCTTGCAACCCCTGCAACATCATATCAAACAATTGGCATTTACCAAATATATAGTTAAGCTTCCCTTCTAATTACAACTCGTGTATATATAAGACATTACCCAACCAATCTAAAATCAAGCATTACCATCACCTTCTAACAAGGATGTGTTGGTTTCATGTAATGACATACATAAGTAATTCTCTCAAAAGATACTTATCATGACACGAACCATGCCCCTCACCTTCTAAATATTCAGACAAGACCTTCGCAGGATATTAAAGTAGATGACAATTTTTCATTCAGTTCATATTTTTTCAGGCATTTTACCACCCTAATTTATTAATCTTATTGCCCTCCCTCCCCTCCCCTCCCCTCCATTCCATGAATTTATATATTTAACCACATTGCGTCCTAATTTAATTGACTTGTAAGTGTTCCCTTTTTTTATATGGTTTACTTGCATTTTGATCCTCCAATTTTATCTCATGTGTAATTTTGGTGCCTATTGTTTTTTCGAGCACATTTGGTCCCTTAAATTTTTGAAAGTTGCAAAATTAGTCCTTCTATCCAATTTTCATCAATTTGTGTCCTATATGGTAGGTCTGGTGTCCCATGACAAGTCCACATGAATTTATTGTATTAAATAATTATTATATTTTACATTATAAAATTAAAATAATTAAAAAAGAGTCCTAAATCATCTTCTTCCTCCATGATTTCTCCTTTTTATAGTGATTAGGGTTAATGTTAAAGGCTTTCAGCAACTCCCTTCTCCTCACTATTCCACTCCTATCCCATGAGGGGTTTGTGGCTATACAAGTTTTTTCTTCAATCCATAGATATGAAGCCCGGATACGTATGTCCAACACGGGTACGATACGACATGGATACGGGGATACGGGAAATTTTTAAAATTTAGGATACGGGTGCGGCTAGGATACATTGATAAAATTTTATAATTTTTTTTTATATAGCTATATAATACCTATAAAAATACTAAATAATAATATTTTTTGGTATTATCCTAAATAATAATTTTTTAAATCCTTAATATCATGTAATATATTAAATGATACTAAATAATAATGTTTTCTGGTATTATATACCCACTTACTCTGCCAAGTGCAACACACCCCCTCCTCACTACCACACTATCATTTTTTTTAGAGACACTACCACACTATCGTTGAAAAGCCCAGCCCAATAAAAGAATCAATGTACATGTTAAATAACTTAAAAGTAAAAACCCTAGAATTGGTGCAAATGCTTCGTCTGACAGCCGCCTCCGAGTCTGCTTCGAATCCTCTTCTTCCTACCGTTTCTTTCTTTTTCGACGTATGTGTTCCAATGCCTCCTTGCAGTTGGACCGAACCAGACCAACCAGACCTGGGAACGGAAAAACCAGAATCGAAGAAGCACGAGACTTCTCACTCTCGCCGTATCTCGTCCGTATCACAACATTTATAGCCGTATCCGAGCTATGGTAAGTCGTATCCAAGCCGTACTCATACCGTAGCCGTAATAAAAAAATTAAAAAATATATATAAAAAATTCGGACGTATCGTACCCGTATCCGTATTAGATATGTGTCAGATACTGATACTTTAGGGTTTTTCACGTATCTGGGCTTCATAGATCCATAGTATGAAAAAAAAAGTACATGATTCTGATTCTCATTGGAATCGTCGCTAATGGGATTCAAAGTCAAAGGAGGTTGTGCTGTAGTAGAAGCAAACCGACGCGAAGATAGAAGAGTTAACATTGCATTACGATTTTGATCAAGGAGGTTCCTGAAATTAGGCACCGTTTGATTGTGCGGGGTAGTAGTCCCAGAAATCATGGAGCTCATCTTGGATTTGAAACTGTTTCAGTTCGTTTAGTTCGTTTTCTTTGAACACCTCTGTTCGGGTCAGGCGTGGAAGATTGATGGATTGAGTTTTTGCAGTGAGAAGGGAATTGCACAAGCATTAACCCTAACCACTATAAAGGAGGATAAATTAGGGAGGAAGAAGATGATTTAGGAACCTTTTTTAATTTTTTTAATTTTATAATTTAAAATATAATAATCATTTAAGATAATAATTTCAGTGGACTTGCCATGGGGCACTGGACCTATCATGTAGGACACAAATTGATGAAAATTGGATAGAGGGACTAATTTTGTAACTTTCAAAAAATTGAGGGACCAAATGTGCTCGAAAAAAACAATAGAGACCAAAATCGCTCATGAGCTAAAATTGAGGGACCAAAAATACAATTAACCCTTTTATATTAAATTGTTGTTTTATTATTTTTTTGTGATTGAGTGTAATTTTTTTTGAGTAATTGTTATTTTATTAAAACATAACACAAATGGTTAAAAAAACTATCCATATTCTAATCTATCTTCTTCTCAGCAATACCTTTATGGGTATTTTTTACCATTTATGACAAAATGAAGAGGAGAAGAATTAATTATGAAGGCAAAATGAACTTACCACATGCTACCGCGGCTTTTCAACATGTAAGGTCCAGTTTGCGGCATGATGTGAAATTGGGTATGCACCTTATCCCTCTCATTTCCACTCTGATCCAAAAGGGTCAACTCGAAAAGAGCCGTAACGTCTTCGCGGGGTGTTAACGTGGTTTTTTGGTTGTGTCCAAAATCCCTTCGTGATAAATAATTATAGATCAAATGAGTATGTGACCTACGAGTTATGCGGTAATCTCGTCAAAATAAGTATGTGAATTGTCCGCAAGTACGAATTTGACAATGAAACCAAATTAGAAATTACTGGCAAAGACTTAGTACCAAAACATATATGTAAATTTATCAAAAAAAAAAGATACAAAGTGTCGACAATAATGAATTTTGACAATAAAACGACTTGTGTTTTAAAAGATAAGTTTGAAATTTAAAAGAAGAAAGTAGTTTCTATTGTAGAAAATAACTTTCTGATTTAACTAAGTTTACAATAAAAGAAGAAACATAAGTTTAAAAGCAAAGTTAAGTAGAGTAGGATCTAAATGATACAACTTTCAAGAAGTAAATGAATTTAAAAGAAGAACATAAGAGAAATGCTGGAAATGAGTAAGAATAAATGAAGAAATTGAACAGAAGAAATGAAAATGGCATCGAATTTTGCCATAGTATTGAAATAAGAAGGATGAAGGGAATACTTGAATGTAATCCGTCAATCATTGTGTGATCGAGATGTGTAGGATGAGTATCAAGTAACCTCTTTTATTACATGGTAATGACTAGTATTTATAGGCAAACAATATAACTACCTAGTAGTAACTTCCTATCTAAATGACCGTCACATGTCCTTGGCAGTTCTTTTAGGCTCTACATTTAAACTGCTTGTCAATACAATTCCAATAACTGTTCAATGTCTTGAGAACCGCTCCGTGTCAACTGGCTTGTTTTTGACGGGATCAACTGCTTGACAACTTATCTTGACTATATTGTCGATTTTGAGACTTAGTCATTTTTTCTTTTTCCATATCTTTGACAATCCTCCAATGAATTTCGCCAAAAAGACTGTCTGTCAATCTATCTTTTAAATCGACATGTGCACTTTCTTATCGGCTAAGTATTTTCGATACTTAGAAAATAACATTATTTACTTCAATTCCTTCTTCAGCCTGTCAGAATTATTTCTGTCAAGAGTTTGAAATTCTTCCACTAACACTGTGGTGGCTGGCAAGCACGATGAAGAGTGATACGTGGGTAGCATTGTCGTCTGGGTTCTTCCATCAGGGTAGAGATAGATAACCCAATCATGGTCACCCACTGAAAACGTGTCGGATGCAAGGTAGTTTCCGCTCCCAATCCTTTCGGCGAGGAATAACCGGTGATCTTGAACTCGGGAGAACCTTTCACTACAAGACTCGTGATCCAATAGGATGATGATGGGGTTGAGGACTCTCTATTGGATGTATAAAATACAAGTCTTCTTATTGTTTGTTATTTGACTTAGTCAAATCTGTTTTTCAAATATGCTTTCTGTTACCTAGTTGTTAACAGGATTAGTAGGGATTAGTTAGTTTGTTAAGCCTTTACTTTAGCGCCTTCTTTACCTCTTCTTGGTCATAGTTGTGCCCATATAAACCTTTGTAATTCTTCAATAATTAATTGAATGAAATGAATATTCAGTTTACATCTCTTTTCAACTCTAATATGGTATTAGTTTAATCTGAACACCAAAAGCTTCCGCATTTCTTTATTTCCTTTCAGCCATGGCTGATGATACTAATTCTACAACTAGCCAACACAGAGATCCTTCCGCTTCCAAAAATAGCAATGAAACTCTCTCAAACCAACCTACTGATCATACCCTAAACCCCAATAGCCCCTATTATTTGCATCCTGGTGAAAATCCAGGTTCTGTCTTGGTGTCTCCAGCACTCAATGGGGATAATTACTATCATTGGAGCCGAGCAATGCAGCGAGCACTCTCCTCCAAGAACAAGCTAAAGTTCGTCAATGGCGACATCTTTGCGCCTGATTCTTCTGATCCACTTTTTGATTCATGGGAATGCTGTAATAACCTTGTCGTTTCATGGATTACCAGAACTCTTTCTCCCCAAATTTCTCTCAGTACTAGTTCTTTTGATAATGCTAGGGAACTATGGCTCGATCTTCACAAAAGATTCACTAAAGGGAATCATTTTCGCATGTCCGATTTGCTTCAAGAATTGCAATCAATATGCCAAGGTGATAGAACCCTAACTATTTTCTTCACTGATATGAAGATTCTTTGGGATGAATTAGAGTATCTTCGCCCTACCCCTACTTGTTCTTGTCTTGTTGCTTGTATTTGTTCCCTTCGAAGCTCGATTCAAACCTATAAGGATAAAGAACACGTCCTTTGCTTTCTCAAGGGATTGAATGATTCTTAAAAGCCTGTATGTACCCAGATTCTCATGATGAATCCTTTGCCATTAATTAGTGAAGCCTATTCCATGGTTATCGAGTATGAACGTCAACCCTCTATCCCTCACCCACTGGATTCTTCAGCTTTCAACATCAACGCCTCCAATTTTCCACCATAGGGCAAAGGCAATTTCCAAGGCAGAGGACGTGGTCGTTGATCCAATAGGCAGCAAATGCTCTGTACTTATTGCAATCGTCCAAACCATACTGTTGAACATTGTTACTTTAAACATGGTTTTCCTCCGGGTTATAGATCCGAGACTCAAATTGCCACATCTCAGGTTGTTGTTACCACTACAGATCACCCTCCTATGGTTGATTCTGTTATTCATCATACACATCAATCTTCCAATGATATGTCAATGCCTATATCCAAAGAAAATTATCAATTTTTGGTTAAACTCCTTCAATCATCCAAGAATGATATTACTCCTTCTGTTGCCTCTATGAGTAAGCCTAACACATCTGACCCCACTCTTCATGTGGTTTCTGGTGTGACAAAATCAGGTATTTCTACATCTCCTCATTCTATTTGGATTTTGGACTCTGGTGCAAGTGGCCACATCTGCACACATTTACAATCATTTTCTTTTTATCACAAGATTACTCCTATTCCTGTCCAACTTCCAAAAGGAACTGTTATTTCTGCACATTACTCAGGAACAATTCATTTTTCCTCAACTCTTTATCTTACTGATGTTCTGTTTATACCTACTTTTCATTACAATTTAATCTCCATTCATAAACTAACTTCTACTCTCAATTGTAGATTAATTTTCTCACCCAATGATTGTTACATTCAGGATCTCTCTACCCTGATGATGATTGGGCATGCTGAGATTCTTCACAACTTATACATCTTCAAAGGCACACCACAACACTTGCTTCCTGCAGCTGCTACTCCTAATCATTCCAATTCGGTTCCTTGTGTCTTTTCTACTAATAGGTTACCTACTGTTGTGACTCCGGCAAGTGTACCGGGTCGTCGCAAGTAATAAAAATAACACGGTAAGTAAATACCGAGGTCGAACTCAAGGATTGGGGTACCAATTCGACTAATCCGCGGGAAGTCAGATACGTTCGGTCAAGTTACAGAAAGGTGGTTGAGGAAGAGAGATTAATATCTAAATTCAACTAACAATCTAAATAAACTAATTAACTAAAAATCAGAAAACTAAAATGTCCAAGGTCACAAATCCACCTACCCAATATGTACACCCAAGTGATGATGAGTCCCTCCCTAGGTTCAATTACAATGTCAACCGGGACCCCTAAATTCTCCTAAATCCACTTCCGTGCTCATTAGGACGTATTCGATGATTTGAGTTAATTACTTGCTAGGTCTCTTAACCCTAATCTCGAATTCTCGTTAATTCATGTTCCCTATATGGTTGCACCAATCTCCTATTCACTCTCGTGCAATATTCGATCGATGATTCTAATTCAAGTTCTAAACGCGAATCGCTGACTAAGCCTCATCACGTTAACAAGTCAATCACGCTAGCATATAATTGACACAATCAAATCAGAATTAGAAAACAAGAATTGAATTAAGGAGAAAGACATACATCATATCGAATTTACATCGCCATGGGTGGCTTCATCGTTCCCTCGGACTAGGGGATTAGTTCCTCATGCTCATAGACAAGCGATCGGACATAATCTCCATAAGAAAAAGGGAGACGCAGCTCCAAAGAGAAAAGAAAATATCCTACGCTACTCTAAACAGTGGAAAACTGCCTTCTAAAGATGGATCCCGTTTCTGATATGCAACAGCCCTTAAATAGTAATCCTGATCTGCGCTCTCTCGCGAGGCGAGCAGTCTCTCGCGAGGCGAGAATTAAAATTGGCGCGCTTTCAATTTAAACTCTCGCGAGGCGAGCATCTCCTAGCGGGGCGAGTCTTCAATTCTGGGCTGTGACCTTCATCACGGCTGGGCCGTGATGGTCTCTGAGTTCCAAGTCTTCATTCTTTCGCGGGGCGAGCTTCCTCTCGCGGGGCGAGTCTTCAAACCTCCATTTGTCACAGCCGTGACCTTATTCACGACTATGCCGTGATAGTCTCTGTCTTGCTGGTCCTCAGACTTTCGCGAGGCGAGTACACTCGCGGGCGAGTGTCTCGAATTTCAATTTCCACTATTTCTTTGCTTTCCTTGACTCCCGGAGCTTCACTTTATTTACCTGAAAACACAAAAGCACCTACAAGCGTAATTCTATCCAAAATAAGCTAAAAACTACACAAAAGACGCAAAACGAGTCAAAGTCCAACTTAGGAACAAAACAAGGCAAATTTGGGCGAAAACGAGAGTGAACTCGAATAAATAGGCACATAAACCCTAGCTCATCTAGTCATAAAACTAGATAAGCCAGAGGCTTATCAAAATACCCCAAACTTAAACCTTGCTTGTCCCCAAGCAAGCTTAAAACTCAAAAACGACTCAAGACTTGGCAAGCCTAAAGGAATCAATCGATTTCGCACAAATTTAATGCAATCAAAGCAGTTTTTTTTCTCTAATGATCTCCCCCCTACATAAATGTAATCCCCACATTCATTTACTTTAAACCATTGAGAACTCATCATTCATTCCGTCATTACTCTAAGTTGAGGATCAGAGTTACACACAAAGGAAGATCACCTATCTCAAACAATTGCCTTCCTCACAAGGGCATTTAAAATTTCACTCATTCGCTCAAGTTTGTCAAGGTTGTCAACTTTTTCACTCAATTTCACTTATTAAGGGCACTTCCCATGAATTTGATTTTCATCTCAAAAATGGTTCCCACGAAAACATGCATGCAACATCAGAAGGTCTTTTAAAGGTTGTAATGGGGCCTGGCTGAGGGTAGGATAATCAAGGATATTTAGGCTTAAGTCCCTAGGAACTAAGAGAGCATGAGCATTAAACACATTTTTCCACTCAAATTCCTTTCTTTCCATTTTTCATTTGGGCTCGGGTGACTACAACCTTTTCCTTGATATTATTTTTGTTTTGCCCCTTTTCTTTTGGCAATTTTCTTCTTTTCTTTTCTTTTCTTTTTGCCTTGGGTCAACCTTTATTTTCTTTTTCTCATCCCAATATGACACATACCTTGTAGCCACCCCAAACTTAGTTTCTCACAACCTTTCTCTTGCTCATTTCCATGCTCTCCTAATCCTAAGATTGGGTCAACATGGTTTTTCAGATTTTGGCTCGTAATGTAGGGTCATCAAGAAACAATAGGTCAATTGGGCTCAATTTGGCTAACTAGGGAACATGCATTAGGAATGGTTCATTTCAGGCCAAGTAGTTAATTCAAAGAAAATTGCCTAAATCATTTGATGCAACACATAAACATGCAAACCATATAGAGATTCAAGCAAATTCGGGAAAGTGCAACTTACAATGATTCACACATTCAAAAAAACAGAGTTGGAGGCTCAAATCCTCACCTGGACATTTTGCAAATTGTTTGACCGAGATACGATTCCTAGTGTGTGCATCCCCTCACCCCAAACTTATCATAAATCAAGCAATCATAATAAATCTCAAAGTTCAATTTTCAATTTTTTAGTGGGGATAAACTTTTCTATTTTCAGAACCTAGGGGGAAATCATCAAGGATCAAGTAATTCATGCAATCCATCTACGCTCAATCTAATTAAATTCCAACAAGCTTGCCGACACGACATTTCATACAAAAACTCTTGATCTTCTCAAATTATTCAAGAGTGACAAACAAAAACAAAAGCACAAACAAAACAAAACAGAAGTTAGGAAAGGAGAGGGATACCTAGCTTGGGTTGCCTCCCAAGAAGCGCTTGTTTAACGTCCCGAGCCTGACTTATTACGAAGCATCCACCTGGATCCCATAGTCTGTGGTACAGAGGCCAAGAGATGCTCATCATATCAAATCCTCCACCCGGATCAAATGGTAATTGGAGTGGAGATCGTAGCATCAATATGACCTTATCATCCACTCCACCCAGCCAGTGTGTGAAAACTCCATTGACCTCTTCAATTATGCACTCACTTCCTCTCGGGTCAAATGGTGTTTTCACGAGGAAGTGTGCTAGACAAGTGGGAGGGTCTAATTTACAGGTGTCCACACATGCATGCAAGCCAACATATTTATTTAACGCATCCAAATCAGGTTGCTTGGCAAGCATGGTGGAATCCTCCGCCACTTTATCTTCATCTTGATCTCTACCCCCTTGCTCCAATTGCCTTGTCCTTTGCCAACTCCTCTTCCTTAGGTTGCTCTTCCTCAACATGTGGTTGTTCCGGGCCATGACACTTGCCAATTCCTTTTCCTCCGGTTGTTCTTCCTCAACATGTGGTTGTTCTTCCTCAACTCCCCGAGAACTAGTTACATCCCAGTCATATCCCAACACCCCACTGCTTCTAGTTGTTGTGGCATCGCATTGGTTCGAGGGTCGTTCTCGGTATCAATCGGGGAAGTCTACTGGGGATGCTCATTTAGTTTCTTTGTAAGTTGGGCGATCTGCATCTCTAGATTTTGAAGTGCCATCTCTGTATGAGTTGCCAACTTGTCAATGGTTGCGTTTGTATTGATTGACACTTTCTCAAGTGTCGCACTCAACTTCTCAAGAGCCAACTCCCAAGGGTGTGGTCCACCATTCACATTGAGGTTCTTTGTTGCCAATTTTGTTGAGGTTGTGGTTGCCAGGCTAGACCATCGTCAACATTACTCCAAGCGACATCCGGATGGTCTCTACTCATATCACCCCAATACTGATTCCGACTCGATAGTTGTTCCGGGGCACGCTTGTCATTATGCCATGGTTCCACATATACTTGAGGGAAGTAGAACGGACAACTCCAAGTGTCATGGTTCCCATCACAATACTCGCAACCCGGAAGCATTCCTTTGTGTACCTCGCATACAAAACAAGGCAAGACCAAGTGGAATCAAAGAAGTAGAGAGATAGTAGAAAATAAAAAGAAAATAATAAAAATAAAAATAAAAATAAGAACAAAAATAACTTAACCAAATATTCAAACTTCCCTAAAATCAGAAAAATTGGTTGTGCCAATCCCAAAACGGCGCCAAAAACTTGTTGTGACTCCGAGCAAAGTTTACCGGGTCGTCGCAAGTAATAAAAATAACACGGTAAGTAAATACCGAGGTCGAACTCAAGGATTGGGGTACCAATTCGACTAATCCGCGGGAAGTCAGATACGTTCGGTCAAGTTACAGAAAGGTGGTTGAGGAAGAGAGATTAATATCTAAATTCAACTAACAATCTAAATAAACTAATTAACTAAAAATCAGAAAACTAAAATGTCCAAGGTCACAAATCCACCTACCCAATATGTACACCCAAGTGATGATGAGTCCCTCCCTAGGTTCAATTACAATGTCAACCGGGACCCCTAAATTCTCCTAAATCCACTTCCGTGCTCATTAGGACGTATTCGATGATTTGAGTTAATTACTTGCTAGGTCTCTTAACCCTAATCTCGAATTCTGTTAATTCATGTTCCCTATATGGTTGCACCAATCTCCTATTCACTCTCGTGCAATATTCGATCGATGATTCTAATTCAAGTTCTAAACGCGAATCGCTGACTAAGCCTCATCACGTTAACAAGTCAATCACGCTAGCATATAATTGACACAATCAAATCAGAATTAGAAAACAAGAATTGAATTAAGGAGAAAGACATACATCATATCGAATTTACATCGCCATGGGTGGCTTCATCGTTCCCTCGGACTAGGGGATTAGTTCCTCATGCTCATAGACAAGCGATCGGACATAATCTCCATAAGAAAAAGGGAGACGCAGCTCCAAAGAGAAAAGAAAATATCCTACGCTACTCTAAACAGTGGAAAACTGCCTTCTAAAGATGGATCCCGTTTCTGATATGCAACAGCCCTTAAATAGTAATCCTGATCTGCGCTCTCTCGCGAGGCGAGCAGTCTCTCGCGAGGCGAGAATTAAAATTGGCGCGCTTTCAATTTAAACTCTCGCGAGGCGAGCATCTCCTCGCGGGGCGAGTCTTCACTGCGGGTGTGACCTTCATCACGGCTGGGCCGTGATGGTCTCTCGAGTTCCAAGTCTTCATTCTTTCGCGGGGCGAGCTTCCTCTCGCGGGGCGAGTCTTCAAACCTCCATTTGTCACAGCCGTGACCTTATTCACGACTATGCCGTGATAGTCTCTGTCTTGCTGGTCCTCAGACTTTCGCGAGGCGAGAGTACACTCGCGGGGCGAGTGTCTCAGAATTTCAATTTCCACTATTTCTTTGCTTTCCTTGACTCCCGGAGCTTCACTTTATTTACCTGAAAACACAAAAGCACCTACAAGCGTAATTCTATCCAAAATAAGCTAAAAACTACACAAAAGACGCAAAACGAGTCAAAGTCCAACTTAGGAACAAAACAAGGCAAATTTGGGCGAAAACGAGAGTGAACTCGAATAAATAGGCACATAAACCCTAGCTCATCTAGTCATAAAACTAGATAAGCCAGAGGCTTATCACCTACCAACATTGATTTGTGGCACTATAGATTAGGCCACCCTTTTTCTTCTTCTATTTTAAACACATTATGTATTCAATTTCCTTACATTGTATCAAATAAGCAAAACATTTGTGAATGCTGTCATTTTGCTAAACAAACCAAACTCTTTATCTGCTTTTGATCTTTTGCATATGGACATTTGGGGTCCCATTTATATTGCATCCTTTCAAGGACATCATTATTTTTTAACAATTGTTGATGACTATACTAGGCATACTTGGATATATCTTATGAGAAGTAAAGCTGATACAAGACTTTGTGTTACTACTTTCCTCACTATGATATCTACACAGTTTCATAAAACAGTGAAAATGATTCGAACTGATAATGGCATGGAGTTTTACATGCCTTCTTACTATTCTTCATATGGCATCATTCATCAAACCTCCTGTGTAGAGACTCCACAACAGAACTCTACTGTTGAAAGGAAGCATAGACATCTATTGAATGTCACTAGAGCTTTGTTGTTCCAATCACATCTGCCTAAGTGCTTTTGGTCATATACCCTGTGCCATGCTACTTACTTAATTAATACATTGCCTAGCCCTGTCATTAACAACAAAACACCCTATGAGTTACTCCACAACTCTCCTCCTACCTTTCTTGACATCAAGGTTTTTGGTTGTTTAGCTTTTGCTTCAACATTAATGCAAAACAGAACTAAACTTGATCCTAGGGCTAGGAAGTGTTTATTCCTCGGTTTTAAACCAAGCACCAAAGGGTATATTTTGTATGATTTGAATACTAAACAAATTTTTTTATCTAGACATGCTATTTTCTATGAAAACCATTTTCCTTATCATACTTCATCCTCAACTATATGTTCTTCATTTCCTGATGATCATCCTAATACAGACTCTTTATTTCTTTTTGATGTTTTTGCTGTTTCTAGCACGGATTCTCCTAATCATGTTTCAGCTGCACCAGATGTCACAGCTGCTGATTTTCATTCCCCAGCTGTCACTGATGTCCCAAACCAAGATTCTTCCAGCTCTCCTATTCCTTGTTTTGAAATTGCTCCAGCTTTTACACAACCTGTTGATCATTCTTCCCCTCAGAAATCCACCAGAATGAGGAAGAAACCCTCCTATCTTAAGGACTTTCACTGTAACAATACCTCTACAACTTCACAATCACACACACTTTATCCACTATCTTCTGTTTTGCAATATTCCAATCTTTCTTCTTCTCATAAGCATTTTTGCCTTTCTATTTCCATCAATCAGGAACCATAAACCTATAAAGAGGCTATTTAGCATCCCCAATGGATTCAAGCCATGGATGCTGAATTAGAAGCTCTTCATAATAATAAAACATGGATTCTTACTGACATACCACCCAACACCAATCCCATTGGTTGTAAATGGGTGTATAGGATCAAGTATAGAGCTGATGGCTCTATTGAAAGGCACAAGGCCCGCCTTGTTGCTAAAGGATACAACCAAATCGAAGGATTAGACTTCTTTGATACTTTTTCCCCTGTTGCTAAAATTACTACAATTAGAACACTTTTGGCTATTGCATCCATCAATAATTGGAACCTTTTTCAACTTGCACTAGTGGAAAATATACATTAGACGGTAAAGGTTTACGCCGATTAACCAAAAGCTATACGTTAAAAAAGGAGGCGGTGGCGATTTTGTAAATATCGAGGCTTCATTAATTCAATTTTAACGTCGGTTGTTTTAAGGATCGACGTTAAAAGTGAAGAGACTTACTTATAATGTCGGGTTCAATAAAGAACCGCGTTAAAAATGAATATTTTAACGTCGATTCGATAAAGAACTGACGTTATAAGTAGGGTCTCTTCACTTTTAACGCCGATCCCTACATCAACAGAGCGTTAAAAGTTATTTTAATAATTTTTTTATCTAGTATACGATTCCTTCCGCATTGCCTTCCTCAAAGTTTCAGTTTCACATGAATTGCTTTGATGTTTTGTGTTTCTGTTTTGAAAACTAAAATACATGTGCGAAGTATAAGTTGAATCAATAACCCAAACCGGATCTCATTCATGAAGTGTAATACTGATCGATCGTTGAGAAGATTGAAAGGGTTTAAAATCCTATAAAAAGTTACATTGAAAGGGTTTAAAATCCTATAAAAAGTTACATTGAAAGGGTTTAAAATCCTAAACATTAAAGCTACGTCCCATCAGAGAGTTTTATGAAATATGCCAAAGGGAAAACTATATATAATCCGAAGACCTCGAAAAGCGGGGGCATGAGAGAGCTCAAGAGAGAGGCAAAAACAGGTGCACCAGATCCGTTTCAAGCAAAGGCAGTGGTTCCAGAGACTTCCAAGACGGTCACTTGCCTGCCAAAGTGACGTTTTGGAACTGTGACCCCCGAGCACCTGATTAGCCCTCCAGCAGCTGATTCTTCGGAAGGTGATAAGGTGAGCAACTCACACAATGTAATTTACTCAAACTTATCACCCATGCAATGTAATTTACTCAAACTCAGGAGTTGTTTGACCATTAAGACAAAGACCTTTGAGTCTAGGAATAGGAAGAAAGAGTGATGAAGTTAATCTCCACGACAGAGCCATATTGTGAAGCAGAAAATTAAAAGGATGGAAGGAAGCTATTTATAGGAGCAGGGGATGAAGTTACTAAGCTATTCTGATTTTGTTGAAAACTTACCTATAAACTTAATGCTCATTAAGAGGATTGAGTTACAAGGTGCATGGGTAAGTAGCACAGTACAGTCAAAGGAATGAATGTTTTTGCAGATATCTATACACTTTTAACGTCAGTTTTTTTAAAAAATTGACGTTAAAAGTGTTTTTAATAAAAAAATATTAATTGTTAACGTCGGGTTTTTATACAACTGACGTTAAAAGTTTGATTTTTACTTCAGTTAAATAAATAGCTGACGTAAATAATCCTACATATTATACACGTCACGAGAATGAATATTGGAAATAATGTAATTAATATACGGGAACTTGGCAGTCATCAAATAAGTTGACGTTAAAAATGAGGTGGTGGGTAAACTATTTGCGTCGAGTTCTATAAATAACCGACGTAAATAATTATTCATTGGTTGTCATGTCCCCTGTTGTCCCTCTTAACGCAGATCACTCCATATAGTACTGCAGGTTTATTTATAAACCTTTTTTATACAAGTTTATTTTTAATTTTTATTAATTAGCTTGAATTAGTAAACAAATTATTGTGCAAATTAAAATAAATAAACACTTAACATAAAACAAGTTATATGTATAATCAAATCGTATGACATTAATTGAAGCGATTCATAAGTTAAATTACATGATTAAAAGATAAAAAAATTTCTGCAACATAGCCCTAAAATATAAAAAAGTTTCTGCATCAACATCATTTTCTTCTCAGTCCTGTCATCAGAAACTCCAATGGATGCATCACCTCCCTCACTTGAATTCCAAGATGCAAAGTAAATCCTCGATCACTAGCAAAAAAGCAAAGTGAAATGGATCTTTGCATCTTTCTTCTTCAGTGGAGTTCCTTGATGCATCATATTGAATCCACAATCACTTGCTTCCAAAGCAAAGTGAAAGGGATGACGGGGATGAAATAAAGTGAGAGAATCACATTACGTGATTCACCCAACCTTAATATCCATGCAATGTAATTTACTCAAACTCAGAAGTTGTTTGACCATTAAGACAAAGACCTTTGAGTCTAGGAATAGGAAGAAAGAGTGATGAAGTTAATCTCACTGCAGAGCCATATTGTGAAGCGTAAAATTAATTAAAAGGAGATGGAAGCTAGGAAGCTATTTATAGGAGCAATGGATGAAGTTACTAAGTTATTCGATTTTCTTGAAAACTTATCTATAAACTTAATGCTCATTAAGAGGATTAGGTACAAAGGTGAATGGGTAAGTAGCACAAGTAGTCAAGGGAATGAATGTTTCTGCAGAAACTAATAAACCTTTAACGTCCGTTGTGTAATACAACCGACGTAAGAAGTTGTGAGTGTTTTTAACGTCGGTTTCTTAATACAACTTACGTTAAATATATGACATTTAACGCCGATTATTACTAACAACCGACGTAATAAGTGTGAGAGTTTTTAACGTCGGTTTATTAAGACAATCGACGTTAAATATATGATCTTCAACGTCAGGTTTTACCAAAAACTGACGTAAAATGTTGTTTTATTTTAATTATAACGTTTACCCCCGCGCGCCTTCTCCACTTCTCTACGTCTTTTCTCTTTTCATCACGCTCAACCCTCACTCTCGCTCTCACTCTGCACTAATCGCGTGCTCATCTCCACCGCAACCACCGCGAGGGCTTCTTCGCCACCACCGTGAGGTACACTCTTAACCCCTAACTCTGTCTTTCCCGCTCCTTCTTTGCAATAACTTGACATCTCTCTTTCCCCTGGCCTTCCCGCGCACTAACTCTCCTTGTCCCTCTGCTCTCAGTAACCACATCGAACGTTGGCCACCACTCGAGCTTCCCCCCCACCACCACGCGAGCGCCTATTTCTGGTGAGTCTTTAATTAGGGAACATTTTTTTATTCACGGTTTTGAGTGCATGCATGTTGCTCTGCTGGTTTGAAACTGTAGTCTCAGTAGTTGAAACTTGAAACTGTGAGTTTGAGTTGTTTGGAATGTCTCTATTTTTGGTTTTGTGTGTATGTTGAAACTGTAGTCTCAGTAGTTGTAACTTTAAACCGTGAGTTTGAGTTGTTTGGAATGTCTCTATTTTTGGTTTTGAGTGCATGTTGCTCTGCTGGTTGATCTGTCACGGCCATGATGCTCATCACGGCTAGGCCGTGATCAGTTCTGCCTATGAGGGTCTGATTCAGTTGGCACGTTACGGCCGTGATGGACATCACGGCCAGGCCGTGACCAGTGCTTGGCAATGTTCATAAACTATAGTTTTCAATCTCCCGTATTGTCCTTATATTGGATATATAGATGTTTTGTATATCTACAGGACCTATCTAGTTATTTTTATTTATACTTCTGTATTTATTTTGAGTTATAACCTATGTTAATACATATATATTGTTTTTGAACAGGCATACATATGGATCAGTCGGATAGCCCACATGCACGGGAGGACACTGTTGGGGTTTCGCAGGACCCGATCACGCCTACGCCTGCTGATTCTAGTGTAAGTTTACATGCATGTTATATACTGTCTTTAGTCCTTCTTGTTAATGTAAGTTTATAATGTTACAACCCTCTATTTTATCATTTTTTTGTCCATACAGACATCACAGGCTCATAGGAAACGGGGGTAGAGGAGCCACCTCGTTGAAGAAACTAGAGAAGGACAGGGCAGAGCGGACAGAAGCTTGAGGTGTCCTTCGATGCTAATCTAAATGCCCAGGGACCCCGTGCTAAAGAATTTAATAAGTGGGTGTTTCTACAAGCGAAGCAGCACGTAAGCATCAACTACAACCACTGGAATGAAGTTCCACAGAACGTTAAGGATCAGATTTGGGAGGCTATCACGGTATTTTACCTTTACATTCGTTTGATTTACATTATCAGATAATTATCCGAGTTATAATCCATCCAGTTGTTATATATGTATCTAATGTGTAGGTAGCTTGGACTGTGCCAAATGACTAGGATCATCGTCATAAATGTATGAAAATGGCATCAAAGCGTTGGAATGGGTTCAAGCATGATCTTACCAGGTACTATCTATCTGGGAAGAAGCAGCTTGATAAAATGTTCTCGGATTATCCCTGGATTGATCAGGATACTTGGGATATGTTTGCCAGGAGTCGACAGGATGAAGAATTTCAGGTTGGTTGATTAAGTTAATTTTGTATGCTTATTATAGATCATTTAACTATATTTAATTATGTGTTTTTGTTTGAATAGGCTAAGGCAAATAAGGGTCGGCAGAATCAGGCGAAGAACGTCCACCGCCACACCATGTCTCAGGGTGGGTACCATACACGGATCCAGCAGATGATGGCGGATAGGCTGAGGGCGAAGCAGGAAGAGCACTCTGCTAGGATTGAAAGAGGAGAGGTGCCTGAGGGCACACCATCAAGTCCTCCGTCGGACATCGACCGCGAGGATGTCTGGTTAGCCGGCCGCATGACAAAGGCGGGATCTTTTAAAGTTGATGCCACTCGCGAAGTGGCGGGATAAGATTGTAAGTAAATAATTAACTTGATTTCAATTGATATTTGTATAGATACTTGCAACACTTTTCACTTGCACATTTTTTCATTTTTTTCATTGTAGATGGATCTTAAAGCAAAATCCTCCCGGGCGCATTCGTCCCTTCGGGACGGCAGGGCGTCTTGATGACTGCTCTAGGCAAGAAAGACCATCCTGGTCGGGTTCTCGGTGTTCCCGGGAACGTGACCATCAAACAATATTATGGCAAGTCTGCTTCACGAAAGCGGGTGGTCAATGAAGCATCAATTTTGGCTGACATTACTCAAACCTCATGACCAACCCGGATATTACATCACATCCGATGCAAGGCTTAATAGCCAACCCGCGAATTCAAGCGGCGCTTGCCGAGAGCTTTCCTCCGTCGGTACATCCCGGGACACCGCAAGGCTTGCCAACGCTTCACATGTGAGCACAAAAGAGAGTTTTAGTATGGCACATGTGGAGGACGATGAGTTGGCGACTAGGGAGCGGGAGTTGGAAGTCTAGCGCCATGAGCATGAGTTGGAAATGAAAAGGCATGAGCTTGAGTTGGACTCCAAACGACGTGAGCTCGAAATGTTAGCAAAGGTATTTATTCATTATTAATGTCCAAAATAGTCAAATAATTACTTGTGTTTTTTTAATTATCAAAAACTTATATATTTTATTTTCCTAAACTCAAGGCCAAGTCAACGTCGGTGCATTGTCACCTATCACTCGTTTGTTCTCACTTGGTGAGTATTATTCGTATGAGATTTTTGAATGTCCATTGGAGCACGATGGATGGGTGGCACGCCCAAATCAAGAGAGGATATTTTCCTTCGTTGGTGATGATCTCGAACGCTCTGCGAAATAACGTCCTGGATGAACAGCAATGTCATCGGTCTGCACGGGCACGTAAGTTAATTTTAATTTTATAACTTATTTATTTTTGGTATTTTTCCATTTAATAATTTATTTTAATTTCAATATATATATTATGTAATTAACATCCACACCCTTTTCATATCTTAGGTATCTCCATCGTCTTGACTTGATAAGGGCGTTGCATCGGTTTACGGTTTCTTAGATCCGTCAATCCTTCCGCCCGGAGTTCTTTGTCTGGCGATGCATTGAGTAAATACATAGGGAAGGTGTTGGGAGACAATCCGAAAGAATTATATCTGGCTCCCTCTTTGTATGAATGACCATTGGCGCTTGTTGGTACTTCACCTATCTAGGCATACTTGTCATATTCTTCGCTCTCTCTCCACCATGATCCGCCACCGAAGGTGGTGGAAGTCAGAAATATGTAAGTAACTAATCTTAAATTAAATTTAAGTTTTAATATCAGTTGTTTTTAGTTTATTACGCACATGATAAATGAGTTTGTTAATTGATCGACATAATTATTTGTTTATGATAGCGCGCTGAAGGCGAGTAGCATAAGTTGCGCCTACGGGAGAAGTAGGACTTCTAAGGCTAAAGCAAATCCTGTATGGAACATCCTCAAGGTTTGGTAGTTTATTTATCAAATAATTATTATTATAATTACTAATTTATGTGTATATTCAACTGACGTTGAAATTAATTTTGTTGGTAGTCTCGATTTCAACCTGACAGTTGGTCGTGCGGCTATTATGTGATGCTTCATATGCTGAACATAGTCTCCGCATCTATTACGGAAGGATGGAAGAAGGTAATATTTAAACAACTTGTTAAATTATATATTATAGTTTTGAAGATGACTTGCATTGATGTTATTGTTATTATTTGAACATGTCTAGGCATTTATCGACCAATCGCCTATTGAACAAGATGAGTTAAGAGACTTGAGGATGCGCTTCGCCGAATTCTTCTTCAAGTATGCGGCTGAAAAAGGAATTGCCAACATACCTCCGCACTACTTAGATAAATAGTTTTTTTTTGTTAGACTTTAGAAACTAATTAGTAACATGTATATATATATCCTTAGATAGTTTTGTTTTTTAGACGTTGGAACTAAAATTTATTTATATATATACATGGGTTTTGGTTTTAAGTCCCCCATTGTTCAATTTTCCTTTGCAATTCTGTAATGTGTGTGATATTCTGTGTTACTGGGACTGAATGCGAGGGGATAGGCGAGGGAGTGATATTTTAAACTGAATTTAAAAAAAAAAAACTTATTAACGTCAGTTGTATCAAACAACTGACGTTAATAGTATTTTATAAAATATACAGTACTATATTAACGTCAGTTGTTTATTACAACTGACGTTAAAATTAAACCTTTAACGTCAGTTCTTTATAACAACTGACGTTAGTTTTAACAAAATCAACGTCCGTTGTATTAAAGAACTGACGTTAATAGTTTTATTTTAACGTCGGTTTTGTTAAGGAACTGACGTTAATAGTGTTATAGTTCTCAACCGACGTTAAAATAGTAACTATTAATGTCAGCTGTATTTACGTCAGTCAGTATTCTGACATAAAAAATCAATTTTAACTGACGTAAAAAGCACTTATTGCACTAGTGTTGATGTGCATAATGCCTTTTTACATGGCACACTTGATGAGGATGTTTATATAAAACTCCCCCAGGGTTTACATTCTCCTAAGCCTCATCAAGTTTGCAAATTGTTAAAATCTCTCTTTATGGCCTTAAGCAATCTAGTAGACAATGGTTTGCTAGGCTTTCTACTTTCCTTTTGTCCAAAGGTATGTTATCTCCTCTTCTGATAACTCTCTTTTTATTAAACAGCAACATGCTTCTATTACAATTCTTTTAGTATATGTTGATGGCTTAATTCTTGCAGGGAATAACTTAGAAGAAACTCATTCTATTAAAGCAGCATTACACAATGCTTTCAAAATCAAAGATTTAAGAACCCTCAAATATTTTCTTGGGTTTGAAATAGCACGATCCCACAAAGGAATCCATATTTGCCAACACAAACATGCTTTGGATATCATCTCTGAATGTGGATTATTAGCCTCTAAACCAGCCCCTACACCTATGGCTATGGGGACTCGATTAACAGAAACAGGGGGCACCCCCTTGATAACCCAGAATCCTATCGAAGGCTTGTTGGGAAATTATTATATTTAACACATACTCGTCCTGATATTTCCTTTTCTGTGTAGCAACTCAGTCAAATCATGAGCCATCCAACATCTCTTCACCATGAAGCAGTTGTTTGGGTCCTCCGCTACATCAAACAGTCACCATCACAAGGAATTTTTTATCCACAAAGTTCACCTCTCCAGCTTAAAGCATTCAGTGATTCTGACTGGGCGACATGTCCCGACACTCGTAAATCCATTACCGGCTTTTGCATCTTCATTGGGGATTCTCTTGTTTCATGGAAATCTAAGAAACAGGCAACAGTTTCCCGCTCTTCAACTGAGGCTGAATATCGGGCACTCGCCACAATAGTTTGCGAGCTTCAGTGGCTGACTTATCACCTAAATGACTTGCGGATTCCACATATATCTCCTTCCTTGCTTTATTGTGATAGTCAATCAGCAAGGCATATTGCTGCCAACTCTTCCTTTCATGAAAGGACCAAGCATATCGAGTTAGATTGCCACTTTGTTCGTGACAGATTTCAAGCAAAGCTATTTCACTTGTTACCTATCACCAGTTCCAACCAATTGGCTGACGTTCTAACTAAATCATTGGATTCCTCACCTTTTCATGACCTGCTGAGCAAACTGGGCATTTTGAATATCCACCTACCAGTTTGAGGGGGGGTATTGGATGTATAAAATACAAGTCTTCTTATTGTTTGTTATTTGACTTAGTCAAATCTGTTTTTCAAATATGCTTTTTGTTATCTAGTTGTTAACAGGATTACTAGGGATTAGTTAGTTTGTTAAGCCTTTTCTTTAGGGCCTTCTTTACCTCTTCTTGGTTATAGCTGTGCCCATATAAACCTTTGTAATTCTTCAATAATTAATTCAATGAAATGAATATTCAGTTTACATCTCTTTTCAACTCTAATACTCTCCGAGAAAGTTATTGTTATCCATACGCTCGCTACCTTAAACCGAGTCAACGATCAACAATGTATTGAGTTGGGGTTATTATATTAGGGATGGAGTGCATAGCATTACACGCAGAGCTGTCATGGGCCAGGACCAAAAAAGTCACAAGCCAAAAGACCCACATCAAAAAAAAAAGTTCACAGGACCAAAAAGCCCAAAAATGCCCTAAGGGCCAGGGCCAGGCCATGGGCCATAATTTTTTTGATAGACCTATTTTTATATAAAAACTTGACAAAAGAACGACAACTATAATCACTCTAACATTATGTAATAATATCATTTAACCTATGAAATTATCTATTCAAATATGTATTACGTACTATAATTTTTCCTTCACTAACCGCACAACCACTTAGGCAATGCAAGCGAATGGTTTCCCTTAACTGGAATGTTAACTATTGCAATAATTTGATATCAGTTATCTACTTTAATAATTCGTTTCATATAAAGACCAGGATGAAACGAGAGAAAACAATGAGAAATCTAAAAAATTGAAGAGAAACCAATGTTTTCTCTCTTTGCATCATTATCTTTATATGAAATGAATGATTAAAGTAGATAACTGATAAATTATTGAAATGAAATAGATAATATTCCAGCTAAGGGAAACCATTCACTTGGATTACCTAAGTGGTTGTGTGGTTAGTGAAGGAAAAACTATAGCACGTAATACATATTTGAATAGTTAATTTCATAGGTTAAATGATATTATTAGATAATATTAGAGTGATTATAATTGTTGTTCTATTTGTCAAGTTTTATAAAATAAAAAAATGAAATAGAACCAGCAAAAAAAAAAATTATGGCCCATGGGCTGGCCCTGGCCCCTAGGATTTTTTAGTGTTTTTTGGCCTTGTGGGTTTTTTAGCCCTGGCCCACATGGGTGAGGGTGGCCCATTTGACAACTCTAATTATGAGCTAAATGGGCTGGGCTATTATTGTGGCTAGATGGGTTGACCCTAGGGCTTAGGGCCAAAATGACAGCTCTACTTAAACTGAGACAACGATCAACATTGTATTGAGTCGGGGTTATTATATTAGGTAGGACGTGCATAACATTACACGTAGAGCTGTCAAATGGGCCAGCCCTAGCCCATTAGCCTTAGCCCATGTGGGCCAGGGCCAAAAAGGTCACGGGCCAAAATGCCCACATGAAGGTTTGGTGGATGATGGCGCTGGTGTTTGTGATTTGGTTTCAGATGCTCATCCAACAAGTAAAGAAGGAGATAAAGGATCTTATATGGGAACTCCTACAAATGACTTGGATGGGCATGGATTGGGTGTGAATGGAGACAAAGGTCCATTATTTTCCCTTTTAAATTATCAACACCTATACGCTTCTCTTTTCTAACTAATTATTTTTCCTTTTATCACGTTATAAATTATAGAGGAAACTCCGCTGACAAACTTTCTTTGTACTTTATGAATACCTTGTGCATGTGTGCACGCTGCGTGCATGCGTGCATCAATAAACCTCATATAAAGCTACCCAATTATTATAACAATACAATGTAAGAAAGAAGTTGAGAATGTTAATCTATCAAGTACTACATCGTAATTCTGGAGTGGGGTATAAAATAATTGCTATGGAGAACTAAAAATTTGGAAATGAAATATCACTTTTACTACAAATAAAACAAGTTGTTAATTACATGAAAATCTGAATAGTTTCATAAATCTTAAAAATTGGTGTTGATTTTAAGAATTTGTGTAGGTTGTAATGTTGTTGAGTTCATGATGGAGCCCGATGTTTCCCTTTGGTCGTTGAAATTCCTTCTTTGAAACCCAATATCAATGACAGATACCTTAATCAATAAAATGCTTCGCACAACCCCTCTTTCTAACACGGATTTCCACTTCAAGAAGATCATTCTCCTCAAAACCATTGAAAAATATTTATCCACTGCCACTATTTGAGAATTTGTTCAGGAAACCTTGGAGATCATTGAGCAACTCAATCGTTTCGGTGGCTCTCTGATCAGCGCCTCCATGAGAGCCGCATATTGTGCCATCGCGGTGGAGTGTACCCTCAACTACCTGCAAGTGGAGGTCTCCATTTATAACAACCTTGCCTACCTTGACACCAAGGAAAGGATATGGCAGGGTCGAGGCCAGTATATGGAACCCTCTGCCTCCAGCGTGGGAAGTCTTTTCCTTCCAGAGGAGTTGAGGCGGTGGAGAAGTGACATTAATACTTCCCTTGTTGACACCCGTTTGACAGAGAGGTTGGCAGACATCAATACCAGAAGAGATGTAATTCACAAGCTTAATGCTTATTTGCGGAAGCGTCAGCACATTTAGGTCCTTCCTATCTTGAGTTAACGACATCATTGCCATTGACCACAAACAAGGGTTTGGTGGGTAGTGAGGCTGGTGTTTCTGATTTGGTTTCAGATGCTCAACAAACAAGTAAATAAGGAGATGAAGGTTTGGTGGATAATGACGCTGGTGTTTGTGATTTGGTTTCAGATGCTCAACCAACAAGCGAAGAAAGAGATAAATGAACTTATGTGGGAACTCCTAAAAATGACTTGGATGGGCATGGATTGGGTGTGAGTGGAGGCAAAGGTCCATTCTTTTCCCTTTTAATTTATCAACCCCTATGCGTTTCTCTTTTCTAACTAATTATATTTCTTTTTTCCTAATTATAAGCTATGGAGGAAACTCCGACTGACAACCTTTGTTTGTAGTTTATGAATACCTCGCGCATGCGTGCACGTTGCGTGCGTGCAAGCGAACAATAAACATCTTGAGTCGTTAATTATTCGATCAAGCTCATTTCTAATTAAATGAGTCAAGTTCAAGCTTGAGATTGATTATTTAAATGAGTCAAGCTCAAGTCTTATAGGCTCGACATTAAACGACTCGTGAATAGCTCGATGCAGTGTTGTGGTCATTAAGTTGTGGTTTTTTGTTTGGTGAAGTTGTTGTGCTAGCATTGGACTAGATATCTCAATAAATAGATGGTGATCATGGTTTTTGGATTCATGCTTTTCTAATGGTTAAGCTTAAATTGTATATTTAAACTCATACTTTTGTAATGATCAAGCATGAATTGTATTTGGCAAAAGGACATGTTTGTTGGATGTTTTGGTCAAGTTTTTGAAGTTCCTTTTTTGTAGTAGTCAAGAAATCTTGAATTTCATATATCATATGTTAAGTACATATCTCTATTTTTATAGATTATAATATAATACTAAAATATTTATTAAGTGCTAAATTGATAAAATTAAAAAGTAATTAAAGAAAATTTTTCATAAATGCAAAAATAATTTAATTATAAATGAGCTAAACAAGTCAAGCTCGAGCTTTATTATTTTTAAAGAAGTCAAGCTCAAGCTTTTACTTAGGTTCATTTAAATAAATGAGTCAAGCTCAAGCTTTACTGTTTTTTCACAAATCAAGCTCAAATTCAAATGCTCGGCTCAGCTCGACTCGTTTACACGCTTATATGACACGATATCATTTGGACTATAATTAAATTGCCGATGTCAATCATGTTAATTTTGAATGGCGGAAATGTTTGGATATTTTTTTGCGTTAGACTGAAAAATAATAATAAATAATTACAAATAAATAAAAGTTACATAAACGTCCATACTTGATACCTTTATAATTTTAGATTTCAAAATATAAGTAATTATATTTTAGTCAATATCTTTAAAATGTTTAAACCATTCCCCCTCCGAATCCCCCGATATTGGAGGGGAGCAAAACTAAGGGAGCGGGGATTTTGCTCCCCTCCATTTCCCTTCCCTCCCCTCCAAAAAATTGAACCAAACAAGAAAAGATTATAAAAATATCTCCCTTCCCCTCCATTTCCCCCAAACAAACACTATGTAAGGATGATAGTTATAAGGTGACTTGGTGGTTTGGGGGAGGGAGATAGGGTTTGGAGTGATAAGGTGGAGGTCCACTACTACAAAAAAGGGCTTTAATAGCACACATTCAATAGCGTTTTAATAAGAAATGCTATTTAAAAATAGACGGAAGGCTTTTAATAGCGTTTTTTCAAGGAAACACTATTTATTTATTATCCTAAGACAGTGCTTCCTAAAGGAAGCGTTATTGAATGTTTATGGTATGGATAGGAATAGGTAGCGCTTCCTTAAAGAAGCGCTATCTTAGAATAATGAGCGTTATCTATTCCTCATCAAAGATAACGTTTCTCTGAGTAAACGCTGTCTATTCCTTCCAAAAAAAATAAAAAACCCTCCCGTTCCCTCCCACTCATCTTTTCCCCCTGGCTTCTTCGCCCCTTTCCCTTCAACCACCCACAAATCCCGCTCGGCTATTTTTGTTTTTCTTTTATTATTATTTTTGTTTCCATTTCTCTACTGTTATCTCTCAAATCCCCAGCTCCCACTTTCTCCCCCAATTTCCGATTTCGCTTCCCATCAATTGTTCTAGGGTTAGGGTTTCGATCCCCTTTCTCTCTTCGTGGAGTTTGAGACCTAGTTCGCCTCCCGTGCTTTTGACGAAGAGACGCCACGCCATGGGAGGTGACGGTGCCGTTGAGGGTGGTGCGACGACGGAATCGAAAGCCGCCAACGGAGGAGGTGTCAACATCAACATTCGATGTTCCAATGGTTCGAAGTTTTCCGTTCAAATTAGCCTCGAATCCACCGTCGGATCCTTCAAGGAGATCGTCGCTCGCAACAGCGACATCCCCGCCGAACAACAGCGACATCCCCGCCGAACAACAGCGTCTGATTTACAAGGGACGGATCCTCAAGGACGATCAAACGCTCCAAAGCTACGGTACGCACCCGATCTTGCTATTTTCGATATCTTCATCCAGGTATTGACTTTGATTTGTTCGCAAAAGTTGTTTTTGCTAGTGAGGAACAACATTTCCTTTTATTTTGCTTATTTCAGTGTAAATATGCAATGCAGGTTGATTTGGTTGGTGGGTACTATGACGCTGGGGACAATGTCAAGTTTGGTTTTCCTATGGCCTTTACCACCACCATGCTTTCATGGAGTGTTATTGAGTTTGGTGGGGTAATGAAAAGTGAATTGCAGAATGCCAGAGAGGCCATTCGTTGGGGAACCGATTATCTTCTCAAAGCTACTGCACATGAAGACACCATTTATGTTCAGGTTAGCTTTCTCTTCTTTCTGTTCCTTTTTGGAATGTCACACTAAAATGCTTATGACTAGGGAGAAAAAATGGAAACTGATATTTATTGACTTTGGTTTTTTGCATTGTAGGTGGGAGATGCTAAGAAGGACCATGCTTGTTGGGAGAGACCTGAGGACATGGATACCCCAAGAAGTGTCTATAAGATAGATAGTAACACCCCTGGTTCAGATGTGGCAGCAGAAACTGCTGCAGCTCTTGCAGCTGCTTCTCTGGTTTTCAAGAAAACTGACCCCACTTATTCCAAAACTTTAGTTAGGAGGGCTATCATTGTAAGTATTGGATTCTAAAGAAAACAAAAATGTGGCTTGAATAACTAATTTGGAGATCACAATGCCAGAAGTTAGGATCAATGCAAAGAATTTCATGGACATGGTGGCTTCCATGCCGGCTATATGAAGATCTACAAGCTCTATCAAAATGGATTCATCTTAATTTTTAGTGGCAATCCGAAGCCTCGCATCTTCAGGTTGCCAAGTGAAGGGTATGAGTTTGTACTTTGTTTCTTTATTATTCTGCTTCTGATTAATAGTTTTTATCTGTTTTATCTTTTCTTTTTGACTTTTGAATTTCTTTAATAAAACATTGCAGAAGGTTTTTGGAGATGTGAAAGTTGTTACTTTTGATAGGATGGACTTTTTAAAGTTTGTTTGTGTTATCTATATTGCAGTGCTATTATAAATAGACGTGGCTTTAATAGTGAGGGAGTTGTTGATGTTGCAAAGCGTTTGGGTGCTCAACATGGTAAGAGGAAATTAGATGAAACCTCTAGCCGTTCAACATCTTCCAATAATGAAGTCAAACAGGGTGGAAAAGCTGGCCCTTGCTATTGTACTAAAGATCTACCTCTTCACAGTGTCGGTTTAAGAGATATATAACAAAGAAATAGTTTTTTCGATTCTTAGGTTATACAGATTTATTTATTTATGTTCCTAGGTGGATTTGTGTAAGGACTCTGTAATGGCAATGCTGGGCAATTTGGAGTGTAGCATTTTAGTTACAGTAGTTCTTCCTTATGTTGTTGGGTTATTATTGTATACGGATTGGGGTACCCCTTGTACCCTTTAATTAATATACTTTTAGCTTATCAAAAAAAAAAATTTGTATTTAAGCTTTTGTATGTAAATGTATGGTTTGTTGAGTTTTGCTAAGTGCAATGGAATGGATAAACTATTTAATGTCTTAGTTTTGTCGAGTGCATGTGGGAGATATAGAAAAACATTGTAAATAATTTTAAAAAAGGGGGGGAATAGGTAACATTTTCTTGAAAAAATGCTGCCTGAAGTTAAAAATAGATAGCGCTTCCTTGAGAAAGCGCTATCTATTTCAAACTTTAGACAGCGCTTCCTTGAGAAAGCATTGTCTAAAGTATGTAATAGATTACCTTATTACGAACTTTAGACAGCGTTTTCTCAAGGAAGCGCTACCTATTCCTATTTTCAGTAGCGCTTTTTTAAGCGCTATTGAATCTTTCCCACCTTCAGTAGCGGGTGAATAGATAGTGCTTGGAAGCGCTACTAAAGGTTAAAAAAATGTTATTAAAGCCCTTTTCTGTAGTAGTGGTCGTGGGTTCAACTCCCCCTATTAACATAACAAATACTAACAATCTAACATTGCCTATAAAAAAAACACTATGTAAGGATTTGTCAAAGTCTGAGTCAAAAGTGGTTGCTGTTAGTCAACAGAAAAACATTTATGCTATGTTCGTGAGTTGTTTTTTGGAGAGGAAGGGAAGGAAATGATAAGTATATTTTCTCCTCCTCTTGTTTGTGAGTTCTATTAATTGGAGGGAAATGTTTTGGGGTATTTCAATTAATCCCCCATTCTCCTCTCAACCCACTTTTTTCACTTCACTCTCAAATAAGGAAAGGGATATATTCTCCTCCTCTCCTCCCTCCCCTTTCCTTCCCCTTGGATCCCCTCCATTTCCTTCCCCTCCAAACTCACAAACAGGGCCTTAGTAGAATGTGAGTTGCAGTAATAAATCTTATCTTGGGTGCCTCTTGATACCTTTCAGGCATTATTAGGCTGCTTCATTGCCAACATCTAAGGTTATGAGGGTTGGTTGAGTTGACAATAGTCAAGTTGAGACTATATTTGCTGTTTAGATGTATTTTCTTCTTCCTGTGTAGTGACGAGCTTTGTTAAGCACACTCATTTACTAGAGAAAGGCAGATCTGTTTAGAAAAAGAAAAAAAAATTGCAAATTTTTTTTCTATGCTTAGTGGCAGAAATCAATGAAAAAAGTCCTAGTCAATTGAAACCACTCTTTAAAGATAAAGAATTCATTTTCTAGAACAAATCAAACACAAAAAATGATATTTTATTTTCTAAAAGAATGTTTTTAATTGAAATTTTTCTAGGTAACTAATTGGAGTTGTAAATGTTTCCTAGGAAGCTACTTATTCTAAAAAAATAAAAAAAATTGCACAATCATGCTATTCTCTGCAAAAATAAAAATAAAAAAATGGAGCCTTGGTAAAAGGAGTACGGGGTTTTCATCTGATAAGATTAAACATACGTACAACTATTTTTCAATTTTTTTTTTGTCCACAGACTGAGATTATCAGAATAGTCCTTCTAAAGTCTAAACTGATTTTTTGAATACTCAATGAGGGTGGATATCTTCAGTTTCTTTTAATACTGATATTATACATGGGTATGGGTAAATTTTTCCACATGTTGGTATAGATGTATCATGTTCAATTGGTAGGCTGAATAATTGCCTTCATTTAGGTTGGATGTATGTACCTAGTTGTCGATGGTCTCATCTCATCTACTGAATATACAATGCTATAGTAATTTCTTGCTCAAGTAATATGTAAAATTAACGCTTGTCACTTGCTTAGCAGTCCTGAGAAAGTCAAAGCCAAGCAATCACAAAAAAGAACAAGAAAGTAGGCAGGGAGAGGGATCTCTACAAGAATAACTACTTTGGTGCATGTGAGAGCCTTCTTTCCGCAATTCTTTCACTGAAGAAGTCTGGCTCTGAGCTTCCTGAGCTCCTGACAATTTTCTGCTGGCATTGCCGGGACTTCCATAACCTGTAATCTAGCGTGTGCATCTAAGTTGTTCAACATTTGGGTTGGTTTGGCTTTCTTGGGCAGTAAATAATCTAACGGCCACAGTTGTCAGCATCATCAAGAATGCAGGAAAGTTGGGATTAAAAGAAGAGGAAATGATTCAGAAACTGGATAGGAGCATAAGAGAAATTTATGTCAGCGCTGCAGCATTACTAGCTGTGGCAATATTATCTCCAAAGATTTGACAATGTAGTTTGAAGAACTGTAAATGGCACAGCTAACCCAATGCTCAGTTAGGATGCCCATGGAGATGATGGCTTTAGGTGAAGCAAATAGCAAAGCAGACAGTAAGAGCAATCTTTGTTAGAAAGCAGATCCACTAGAGATCTTTAAGGCACGATGTTGATCAACACTCGACTAGTATGGTTAATGTATAATGTAGTTATTGGGTATTATAGTGGCAAGACATATTGTAGTGTGTAATATAGAATTTTGCAATGGAATCAACTGACTCTTATTACTTTACTGAAACTAATAATTTCCTGTTAACAATTTAAGGTAAATGAAGTAATGGTTAGCATGATCCAAAATTTAATAGAACAAAACCATATGATCGATAAAGAGAATAACAGAATCAGGCACACATTATCGCATACATATAGAGCTCTAACAAATAATGTCTCAATCTATTTATATATGAAATCAATATATGTAATCAACAATAGAGCTTTAAAAAAAAATTGACCACTTCTTTAAATATAAATAAGATTTGCAAAACACATCAACAGACTCTGTCTGTTAAACAGATATAACAATGATTCACAAATTATTTTTAATAAAGCAGGAATAGTCTGCGGCGATTAAGAGTAATGTTGACAAATTTTGCACTACAAAAATGAACAATCGAGATGAGCTTCTCTAAAATTTACTAAATTTCATCCAACACAAACGCTAAATATTTAATTGATTGCCAGAAGGTTTGTATTTTGAAGATAATAGTCTGTCTCAGGGTTTCCAACCCCTTTTGCAAATGTGTAGACTAAAAGTTGAATGACACAGCGCCCATATTAGCTCAGTACTTTTGACACCACACCTGCGCCAACTGTTCTGCCTCCTTCTCTCAACGCAAATCTTTGTCCTGTAAACTCAACAGCAGGCAGTAAAGCAAATTTTTCATACAGCATAAAGTGTACAATAATATAAGTCTACAGAATGAAGAGAAAAAGCGAAAAGCTAATGATGGGGATAACATTGCCGCATATGGATAATGTATGTATGGTGTTGACAAGGAAAAATGACATTCTTAAAAAAATCATACCGACCTGCTTCAAGTGGAACAGGTGAAATCAACTCAAAAACTGCAGTAACGTTGTCTCCAGGCATAACCATTTTTACGTTTTCAGGCAATTCTACTTTTCCAGTGACATCAGCAGTCCTCAAGTAAAACTGAGGTCTATAGTTAGAGAAGAAAGCAGTGTGTCGCCCACCCTCATCCTTTGTGAGTACATATATCTCTGCCTCAAATTTCTTGGATGTTTTTACAGAACCAGGCTTGGCAATGACCTTTTCAATTGCAGGGCAGTGTTAGGAAAGTGGTATCTCAGAATAAAGTAGTTTGAATTCAAAGCTCTACAAATCTGAGTGAAACGAATACAGATAATATACAATCTCTTGGATGATTGTACAAGGTCCAACAAAACAGAAAAGCTTGATCATTGCAACTAACCTGTCCACGTTGAATGTCTTCACGTTTAAGACCACGGAGAAGAAGTCCAACATTATCACCAGCCTAAGAAAAATGTAAAGAACCAACATTAGTTAAATATACGATATGCAAATACCCCTTGTAGATATTGAAACAGTGACTCACTTGTCCTTGATCCAAAATCTTCTTGAACATCTCAACTCCAGTTACTGTTGTTTTCAGAGGACCACCCTACAAAGGAAAACCCAGTTTTATGTCCAACCATTACATCTTAAGTAGTTTACCAAAGCCACTGATAAAGAACAAAAGACCAATGCCCATCTAAGAACAAACCATTAATCAACACTATTTGCAAATAAAAAATATAGATGCAAAAGAAATCAGCAACTGGCAGTTTAATCATAAGGAGTGCATGGGAATCAGAAGGCAGTCATAAATCCGGGAAATGACTCAATGAACGCACCTGCATTAGACCCAGAACCTCAACTTCATCACCAACTTTCACAATCCCTTGTTCAACACGGCCAGTGGCTACTGTTCCTCGTCCCTTCAACACAAATTAAAAATATAAGGCAGCTGAGATGACATTCTGGAAACCACTGCTTTAATTATGACGTGCCTTCCCAATATACAAGAGGAAACCGATGCAGATTTTGTGAGTACTTAACACTTAACAGCATTGAAGAAGAGAAATTATGATATTCCATCATAAAAAAAAGGGACAAAATTATGAGGCAACAATTTGTTTTCAAGTTAATATCAAATTGAAATTAGATAAATGTCACACTCTGTTGTGTCATGGTAAACAGTAAGATTCTACCAGACATGATTAAAAATACCATGAACTTAACAAATATTGTAGGAATATTAATAACCAAGCTCATCTTTACTTCAATGAATTGGCAATCTTCAAAACAATAATCTAACACGAGAAGTTCATGTCCTTTTACCTGAATTGAGAATACATCTTCAATCGGCATTAGGAAAGGCTTGTCGAGCTGCCGAACAGGGTCGGGAATGTATTCATCTACAGCATCCATTAGTTTTAGAATGGCCTCTCTTCCAATCTCATCATTTGTACCCTGTAAAGCAGACAACGCTGAACCTCTAACGATTGGGATTTCATCCCCAGGGAACTTGTAGAAGCTCAGAAGCTCTGCCAAATACATAATTAAGTTTTAAGAAACACAAGAGGACTAGAGGAAGTTATGCACGAGTATTTCTTTTAATGGATAGGGACTAGGGAGGAAAGGTGAAATCTTAAAGAAACACCCTACCCCGGAGCTCCATTTCTACAAGCTCTAACAACTCTGGATCATCAACAGCATCAACTTTATTTAAAAAGCAAACAAGAGATGGCACACCAACCTGTACAATACGTTTGAAGATTAATTCATTAATCAAGAAGCAAGGAGACAACTCTAGATGTAAAAGCATGCTTAGATTATCTACACACCAGTTTAATAGAATACCTACTTGGCGAGCAAGAAGAATGTGCTCTTTTGTTTGAGGCATCGGTCCATCTGGCGCAGATACGACTAGAATACCACCATCCATTTGGGCAGCTCCTGTAATCATATTCTGCAAAACAGACAACTATTAAATATGTGCACAGCTAAACAAGCACAAAATTGCAGAAACTTAACTCGGGTCATAGCGTGATAGGCTGAATAAGCATTATTTTGTGATTTACACATAATGTAGACCATCATATAAATACCAGGTAGATGCATTAAGGCATTCAGATTGCCAGAGCTACAAATGCTCATCATATATAGCAGCAATCAAAGAGGTCTATCAAAACCAGGATTTTTTTTATTTTATTTTTTACTTTTTTTATGAAAAAAGATTTAGTTAGAAAGTAATCCACCTACAACCTTAAATTTACCATTCCATTTTGACTAATAAAAGATCAAGGTATACAAGAACCTGAATATTTAAATTGCGCATTTAACAATAAGCAATGTACATTAACAACTGAGAATTATCTGTTAAAATTATTAATTTCACTCCACCACTTCCACAAATTAGTAAAACAATCCTAGGTATATAATAATTCAATCTTCTCTTACAACCCCACCATCTGGTCGCATTAGGCAATTACTAATTATAAATAATAATTTCTTTCTTGGAGAGATTAGACCAAATGTCAAGCTTACTTTTACATAATCCGCATGTCCAGGGCAGTCTACATGTGCATAATGCCGTTTTGCTGTCTCATACTCAACATGTGCCTGAAAATTGAGCATTGAGGAAGTATACAATTCATTTTAAGGAGAGGAATACTCAAGGAACTGAGATGGAAACTAGAATCATTTATGCATGGCCAAAAAGGCCTGCCTGGATGAGTAAGTAATATAAGTCCGAACCGTAGCAATTGTGATTCCTCTCTTCTTCTCTTCAGGGGCCTTATCGATTTCATCAAAGGCTATAGCCTTAGCTTTCCCTTCATCTGCCAGCACCTGAGACAAAGAACCCCACAAGCTAATTGAGTAAAAGATTAAAGGCTGGTTTTAATTCATAGGCATATAAATGAGCTCATGTTATAGGTTATTTGGGAAAACAACAGCTTGCCCAAATGGATTGAATAATAAATGTTGAAAAGTTGAAACCTTGGTAATTGCAGCAGTGAGCGTAGTCTTGCCATGATCAACATGTCCAATAGTTCCAACATTAACATGGGGTTTTCTGTCAACAATAATAGGACAGGGAGAAAGTAAAAATTGAGACTTTTCCCAGCGAAAAATCAAAAGTCCTCATTCCAATCACGAAGAAAACATACTGGCATGACAAACCAGATAAATTAATCTTCCAAGATCAGAATAAGTTTCAAATCATTACTTCACTTTGAAAAGTAAAAATTTGATTTTTTTTTAATGACAAATATAATAAAAAGGGTTGAGAGTGAAAAAATGGGTTTCAGTAATATTGACTTACGTTCTGGTGAAAGTGGCCATGGATCTCCACCAAGGATTGGGAATGAAAGACGAGGAAGAGTCATTGGGAGAGAGAGGGGAATGAGAGCAGGAATGGTAGATTTGGGAAGAGAATGGGAGGAGTCGCCTGGAAGTACAAGACTTTCTGAGAGCAAGAGTAGTAGCCATTGGAGATTGCAGATTGCAGATTGCAGATTGCAGATTGCAGAGACAGAGGAAGACGAGGGAGGAAGAAGCGAGGGTTTTAGCAGAGACAGACTCAGACAGACAAAACAGGAACTCCAACTTCAGGGTTTTACAATGGGCACCCGACACACCCACCCGTAACATTCGTTCGGCCCATTTGTTGCAGTTTATTTCGGAGATGGACGGGAAACAAAATTCAACGCCAACATATTTTTAACATATAAACAAAACTAAGCTTAATTATAGTTTTGGTCCCCTTATTATTAATAATGTATAATTTTGATCCCTATGTCTTTTGATGAATAAATTTGGTCCCAATTTTTTAATATTGTAAATTCGATCGTTTCATCTAATGACATTCAATTTTTCAATAATCAATAAAGAGAAACAGCTGTTTTAAGCGTATATAACTTCTGGTTGAGTTTCTATAATAAAGGACCATCTGATGGAAAGGAGGGATGAAACCAAAAAATGTCATAGAGAAATTATTGAATCATGTTGAAACATAGAACTGGACGAGGAGAAACTCGACAATAGGTTTTATGCGCTTATCGTAGTGGTTCTTCTTTATTTATATTTTTGGTAAGCGTGGTTTCTCTTTATTGATCATTGAAAAAATTGACGAACGTTTGATAGAATGATTGGATTTGCAACATTGAAAAATAGAGAGACCAAAAGTACAATTAAGCCAAAAAAACAATTACAATTTTACGGTCTGTTTCTGGTCTTCTGTTTTTATTTTCTGATTTAAAAAATAATTACAATATAAATAATTTAAAAACTATTACTTTCTTTTTCCAAATATTTGTACAGGAAACAGTGAGAGCGAACAAAAAGTTGTTTCAATGTTTCCTTTACAAATATTTGGAAACATGAAATAAAATGAAAATAGTGTGACAATTTTATAATTATTTATGTTGTAATTATTTCTGAAAATAGGAAATAAGAAACAAACCAAACAGACCCTTAATTTCTAAGGTTTTCTTAATGCATTTTTTGTTGGATTAAAGTAGAATACACCGTCAGTATAAAAACATTTATACTGACATCCACTAACATTTTAACATGTGTGTTTTTACTTTAATAACTAAGAGAGAACTAACAATAATGCTGATTTGTCAAAATATTATTAGATGTCAATGTAAGAATTCTTTAAACTGACAACACATAGAAATTAAACTCTTTATTATTTTCTAATCTCTCATCTCATTGATCAACATAGTTTGCTCTATTTTTTATATTTTATATTTGATTAATAAAAGTATTTAATTAATATACACTCTCAAAAGTAAATATTTATTACACTCTCAATCAATTATAAATTATTACAAGGGGGTGGGTAGCTCAAGTGGTTAGAGTTAAGGGTAAAATGAGTTAGAGGAGTAGGAGGTCCAAGATTCAAACCTTAACAAATGAGAAAAATTAACATAACAACTAACTACTAACATTTACCTATCAAAAAAATTATTACATCATTAAAATATTTTCTTATTAAAATATTTGATTCTCGTCAAAATTATTTTAAAAGTCACGTGCAGAATAATTTGTCAATATTGTAAATTTCTTGAAGCAGTTTGATTATGACATTTAGATTTTAATTTCTACTACAATCCAATTTTTATATAAAATTTATATTTTAATATCAAGAACGTACTTCACACCCCTCTTTAATTTCATTCCCCTTGATCACTTACTTCTTTTCTTAAAAGTATAATAAATTAGCCATCTTCTTCCTTTTAGTTAGGAGAAATCTAAAGTTAATTTGAGCTAAGAAATCGAGTTAAACATTTTGAAGTCATACTATTAGAATTTTATTTTTTATAAATCCACGTGAAATTCGTCCGAAATTTTCGGACAGATTTCAGACGGATGTAAGATAAATCAAGAAAAATATAAAAAATAACAAATCCGTGTGAGATCCGTCCGAAATTTTCGGACAGATTTCAGACGGATGTAAGATAAATCAAGAAAAATATAAAAATAACAAATCCGTGTGAAATCCGTCCGAAATTTTCGGACCGATTTCAGACAGATGTAAGATAAATCAAGAAAAATATAAAAAGTAACAAATCTGTGTGAAATCCGTCCAAAATTTTCAGACAGATTTGAATTTGATGTAAGATAAATCAAGAAAAATATAAAAATAACAAATCAAATGTGAAATCCGTCCGAAATTTTTGGACAAATTTCAGACGGATGTAAGATAAATCAAGAAAAATATAAAAAGTAACAAATCTGTGTGAAATCCGTCCAAAATTTTCGGACAGATTTCAGACGGATGTAAGATAAATATAGAAAATAACAAATCCGTGTGAAATCCGTCCGAAATTTTCGGACGGATTTCAGACGGATGTAAGATAAATCAAGAAAAATATAAAAAATAACAAATCCGTGTGAAATCCGTCCGAAATTTTCGGACGGATTTCAGATGGATGTAAGATAAATATAGAAAATAACAAATCCGTTTGAAATCCGTCCGAAATTTTCGGACAGATTTCAAACGGATGTAAGATAAATCAAGAAAAATATAAAAAATAACAAATCCGTGTGAAATCCGTCCGAAATTTTCATAAAATTTCAAACGGAAACATTTCCATCCGAAAATTCCGTCCAAAAATAACAATTTTCTAGTAGTGTGTATTCTGACTCAAATCTTTCCATCACTCCTAAAAACTCATATTGCTAATAGTTATCACTACAGTAATGAATAAATTGAAAACTACAAATTTTCAAGTTGTTTTGAGGAGTGCTTTCTTCTTTTGGACTCCATGGAATGACTTGCTCTTCCTTCTTTTTAGCAGACATGACAAATTGAAAATCTTTTCTTTAAGTCGGTCGAAGCTTCATTGGCCAACCCAATGGTTGGATCATATCAGAGCTACAACATATTTTGGACGAGATTCTTCGATCAGAAAAACTAACTATAAAAACTAACGTTATGTTTGGAAGTTTTGAAGGAGATCGAGTGGAGTGGTTGTTAATTATATAGTGGTTAGTAATGGAGTGGAGTGAAGGTATAAAAGTATATTACTTTATTGTTTGAAAGTTTAACGAGAGAATCTCAAAACCCCAATTTGAACGGTATAAAAATTGGGGATTTGGATGAGATGGAATGTTTTGGGTTACCATCCTAAATCATTCAACTTCATTATTTAATAAACTCTCAAACAATGGATTAATGTTTTTTAACCCCTCCATGGTTAGCAAGTCTAGGTTAGAGGGGAGATTTATAAGCTGACAGCTCTATTTGACCTAACTGTTTATCCTATTGGACTTTGTACACTACAAGTTCAATTGTCCTTTATATTAATTAAATAATATTTAATTAATATTTTCTAATAAAATAATATTTAATTAATTTAATTCCTCCGCATTTGCTTTATGCATGTGATTTTATAGGGTCTCACAAACTTGCCAATAATATTAAATATTATAATAATACCAAATATTAATTATAATATTAAATATTATAAACAATGAGCGGCATCTAGCATTACATCATTGCTACCCAATTTATGGGAGTATCGGTTAGCCTTATCGCAACCAAAATTTACTAAATGTTCATTCGTCCATATGGACAATTGAACACAAGAAATAAGAATGTCATTCTTGTTATGTTCAATTATTTATTTATCGATCTCCGAGTATATATGTAATGACAAACAAGCCCAATATCACATATTGACTCATTTCCGTGTGGTCGTACTTATTTCACGTCTCACTCTATCTAGTGACCAAGATATTGTCACTGTTATAGAGGAGGGACGAATCCTACCTACATCACTCACATCCCCCAACATGATTCACCGTGGACCCAATAACTACATTTATGATCACCTTGTTACATGTGACATTTGATTAAAGTCAACAAGTCCACATGCACGAATCGTGGTGACTTCAAGTCGAATGACTATTTTACTATGGTCGCCATGAGAATACTTATCATACTTACATAACCATTATTAAGTGTTCTCATGGTGGGTCAATCTAGTATAAATGTTACTCATAATATTTATACCTGGTGCTGACTTGATATCACATATACATGACCCGTGAGGTGTGGTCATCAGTCTACTCACACAATAGTCTTTATGTATTATTGTCGTCCTAATTAACAATAATACTCGTCTACGGATATTTAAGAATGACATTCTTTTATTCAACGACGTTTCACAATTAAGTCACGCGCTTGATGTTTCATTGAATGAATTGTCGATTCTAACAACTTTATTATGCTATATACTAATAATATAATGAGTGAAGACCCAAATTGGTCCCTGAAAAATTTCGGGGACCTACTTTTCGTCCCTGAAAAAGATAAATTAATCATTTAATCCCTCAAATTTTCAAAGTGGGACACATTAGACCCTGGATTTAGCTCCGACGTCCATTTACTTGCGTACGCGTCTCATTAACCATCCTACTTGACCCGTTAGTGGTTCCACGTGACTTATAACGAATTTCGTCGGTGGAAAACGAATAAAAAGTGAAAAACATGCACAATTTTAAAATTCAAATACCTGAAAAATTATGCATTTTTTCCACTTTTCTTTAATTTTTCACGACTAAAATTCGTCATAGGCCACGCAGGACCACTAACGGGCCAAATATGATGATTAATGGCGTGCGTAGGCAAGTAAATGGACATCGAAACTAAATCTAGGGACTAACGTGTCCCACTTAGAAAATTTGAGGGACTAAATGATTAATTTACTTTTTTCAGGGAAATTGGGTCCCTGAAATTTTTCAGGGACCAATTCGGGCCTTCACTCTAATATAATAAATGAATGCTTTATTCATATATCAAATATATGATCAAAGTCATGATACAAATGATGATCAATTCAAAATAGAATGACCACTAGGGCTTACACCAACAATCTCCCATTAGAACTAGAGGCAATCGGGCATCAATTTAACACTCATCGATTTAGTGCGAGTGTCATGTTACCAATTTGCAAGATACTCCATCAGCGGATTGTTCCATATTGTCATTCTGCACATATTCAAATATCCTTTATCGATCATCTACCGAATGAGATGGAATTACCTAAGGTATATGTTCGGATCATTTGTGAGACCAAGTTTTCTTAGCTTATGCGATTACTCCATCATTATCACAACGAGATTAATGGAGTTCACAAAGTTTAGGAACTACGCTTAGTCCATAAATGAACTTGATAATCCAAACAGCCTCTAAATCTGCATTTCGAGGCAAGCATATACTCGGCCTCTATGGTACGATTGGTGTTTTCTTGCCTTGGAACATACAATCCAGGAAACCTGCAAGGCATCTTCCATCGCATGCCCAAAAAAGACGCTAAAATACTCTAGAGGGAACTCGGAGGTTACATCCTCCATCCATTTTGACCATTGATATATTATTAAAAAAAACCTACGTTGCCTCCCCCTCTTCATCCTCGTCGGTGTCGTCATCCTCCTTAGGCGGACGAACAGACCCACGACGAAGGTGGTGTCGCCCCAACCTCCGCCATCTTCTTCCTCCTCTCCGCCCTCTCCTCCAAGGCCGCCTTCCAAACCTCAGATATGGTGCACACTTAACACTTACACAGAGAGGTGACCAGAACTGGTATGTTGGTATGCCGGGGACGATGTCGATCTCAAACCAGTCATTGTTGCTTTGTCAAAAGGCCGGAGTTCCTCCACGAACCACCGCGTCGGCGTGTCACTGCAACAGATGTGCAGATCTGGAAGAGGAACAAAAGGAGGCTCAATGACCGGAACCAGTACTTCGACGACGACGTCGGCCGCGAACCAGTCATCATTGCCTTGCCCAGAAACCAGAGCTCCCCCACGAACCGCCGCAACTACGTGTCAGTGCACCAGATCCGAACATAAACTCATCGCGACGTAGCTCTGGAAGATCGGAGAAGAAGCAGAGACCGCCGTGGCGGCTGTGGAGGCTAGGGATCCAACGTTGTTCTCCGACGGTGGGTGGTGGTGAGTTGAGTTGGGGAGAGAGAGAAAAATGAGTTGAATGATGGTCATTAGTGAGAAAATAATTACTAAGAGTCCGGAGTGACAGTCATTAGTAAAGAGAAACTCTCCAAGAGCTCAGAATGACAAACATTCAGAGGTCAAGGCCACCAAGAGTCCAAAATGATGGTCATTGGTGAGAAAAATAATTACTAAGAGTGCAGAATGACAGCCATTAGTAAAGAGAAACTCTCCAAGAGCTCGAAATGACGAGCATTCAGAGGTCAAGGCCACCAAGAGTCCAGAATGATGGTCATTGGTGAGAAAAATAATTACTAAGAGTCCGGAATGACGATCATTAGTAAAGAGAAACTCTCCCAGAGCTCGGAATGACGAGCATTGGCCACCAAGAGTCTAGAATGATGGTCATTGGTGAGAAAAATAATACTAAGAGTCCAGAATGATGGTCATTAATAGAGAGAAACTCTCCAAAAGCTTGAAACAAGCTAACAAATTCTCCAAGAACAATCACGGAGTTGATAAAAAAAAACATTATCGAAACACAAGTAATGATTGGCATGAGTTCGACACAAAAATCATCAGGGGTGTTCCTCATAGAAGAATGTATTTTATGAATTCGGTACAAACTCGATGGAGAAGAGCTTGGTTTCATCTCGGCCTAAACTCGATTCCTAGAAACGAGTTTGGCGAAGTAAAGTTCACTTTAAATCTCCTAAGAAATGTCAAGTAATTCAGCTCAAACTCGATTGCTTAAAGCTTATCAGGAATGAAGTGGTGTTGAGCTCGGCCTAAGCTCTATGGTTGGGCACTAAGCTCAAACTCGTTATACCCCGGAGTTCCACAGCTCGGGTAACGGGCATAAAAAGGCAACCAGGCCCAAACCGGATCAATGAGATCAGAGTATCTTGCCAACCAGGCTAGATCTAACTGGATCGACTAGATCCGAGTATCTAAAAAGGCCGACCAGGCCTTATCCAGATCAACTAAATTCGAGTATTTTAAAGAGTCCAACCAGAGCCCTTTCCGGATCAACCAGATTCGAGCATTCAAAGGGGTCAACCTGAGCCCTAGCCAAATTTGAGCAGGCAATGCCTGAGTATGAGTCTTCATCAAAATTGAATGATTAGAGATTGAACATGAGCCTCGTTTGAATACAACTTAAATTCTTAAATCGTCAAGCTGAACCTACGATCCGAATACGGGCTTAAATTCTTTAAGAGGCAAGTTTGAACCAAAAAGGTGAATATGAGTTTGAACAAAGTGTTAGTGTGATTTCCAAAATCAACAAAGGTTCTGAACCAATGAGTCAAAGCTTCCTGAGGTCGATTTTGCCGAGCCTTTTGAATTTATGAAAAGTTGAACCAATGTCAAGACTTCCTAACCCGAGCTATAGGAAAGTCAGCCAAAACTATGTAGGGCTCACAAATTCTGAGCTCATCAAGAGTAGTAATTATCGAGCTTAGGCCGAGCACTGAGGAAATCAGTAGTTGGACGGGCTTATCATGAGATAAGCCTAATTCTCCAAGTGTTGGAGATAAGCATGTATGCTCTGGACGAGCATTGGACGAGCTTATCATGAGATAAGCCTAATCTCCAAGTGCTAGAGATAAGTATTTGCTCTGGATGAACAATGGACGAGCTTATCATAAGATAAGCCTAATTCTCCAAGTGTTGGAGATAAGTATATGCACTGGACGAGCATTGGACGAGCTTATCATGAGATAAGCCTAATCGTCAAGTGTAGGAGATAAGCATTTATGCTCTGGACGAACATTGGACAAGCTTATAATGAGATAAGCCTAATCTCCAAGCACTGGAGATAAGTATTTGCTTTGGACAAGCATTGGACGAGCTTATCATGAGATAAGCCTAATTCTCCAAGTGCCGGAGATAAGTATATGCTACGGACGAGCATTGGGCGATTTTATCATGAGATAAGCCTAATCGTCAAGTGTTGGAGATAAGCATTTGTGCTCTGGACGAGCATTGGACGAGCTTATCATGAGATAAGCCTAATTATCCAAGAGTTGGAGATAAGTATTTGCTCTGGACAAGCATGAGACGAATATAAGGATGTCGAGCTTAGTAAAAGCATTGACATAAGGAAATTAATTAGTATCCAAAGTGCACTGGATGAGCATCAGAAGATTATGTTTTTAAGAAACCAACATCCCTAAAAATCTGCACGCCGAAATGAACTTGAGTAAACAAAGCATTTATTCTTAAAGACAAAGTTGATACGATCACGTACTAGTAGTGCATAATTTATTTAGTCATGTGAAGCTCGGTCAATAACTTAATAAAAGCTCTTTCGCCTTATTAAAAGACTCAGAGCTTGGGGACTTGTGTACATCCCGTAAATGATATGACCAAAATAGCCAAGTATTGACCGAGTTTAGACAGAGAGGCTGAGTTTAGGCAGTACTGGTAGAGCTTCATTGCTATAGCCGAGTATGAATAATAGGATAAGAACGTTAGTTGAAATATTGAGCCATCCGAAAATAGAGTAAGGTGATCAAGTCTATCCTAGCGTAGCTCAGTTAGAGGCCAAATTTAAGCTTTTTCGTCTTATAAAGACTCAGAGCTTGGGGGACTTGTGTACATCCCTGGAGTGAAATAAGAGAAATAACCGAGCTTGAGCCAGGATAAGGTCGAGCTTTACCAGCAAAAGGGAATGATGGCCTAACATTGCTTGGTGTACTGCCCAGGAGTGAACATCAATGATTAGCCGAGCTTAATCAGAGTATGTTGTAGGGAGGACGGGCTTGATGAGCTTGATCCAGGTATGAAGTAGGGAGGACGAGCTTGATAGGCTTAATCAGAGTATGCTGCAGGGAGGACGAGCTTGATGAGCTTGATCCAAGTATGAAGTAGGAAGGACGAGCTTGATAGGCTTAATCCGAGTATAAAGTAGGGAGGACGAGCTTGATAAGCTTGATCCAGGTAATAAGTAGGGAGGACGAGCTTGATAGGCTTAATCCGAGTACATTGTGAGGAGGACGAGCTTGATGAGTTTGATCCAGGTATGAAGTAGGAATGACGAGCTTGATAGGCTTAATCCGAGTAGAAAGTAGGGAGGACAAGCTTGATAAGCTTGATATAGGTAAGGAGTAGGGAGGATCAGCATGACATGACAAAAAGATTAGGTGAGTTGATCATCATACCCGAAAAGAGAATAAGTGAATTGGAATTGTTTGAACAGAACATGAATAATATCCGAAAATAGTGGAACATAAGCTTAACAGGGTAAAAGTAACAAATAAGAGATAAAAGATACCTATCAAATAATAACTACCCGAGATATGCGTAACATGATCTTATCATATCAATAAGGATATCAATTGGTATCAAATAATAACTCCCCGAGATATGCGTAACAAGATCTTATCATATCAATAAGGATATCAATTAGTATCAGAAATACCTATCGAGATAAATAAACGATTATGAGTTACAGTATAAATATAGTGTCCTAAACAGAGAAAGGACTCATTTTACGATACACACAGACTCACTCTAGGCATGAATAAGGAGATTGATCGTGATCTCATATTCCAGGCTTACGAGGCAAAATTAAGTGGTGAGTGACACCCCATTCCGGCTAGATTCCGATAATACGGATTTTGGAAGTAGGCAAAGCCTAGCCAGCCCTGCCCATTTCCACCGCCACTAAAAAGTTGAGAGTAAAAGTTGAGCTTTGTTCTGACATTCTTTAAGGTTTTGCAATATCACACCCAATACTCGTGAAAAAAAGGGTTGCAAGTATAATTTTAGAAAAATGTAATAATACCATAAATATGGAGAAATATCGGTGTAATCATGTCAAATCTTAAAATATGGTCAGTGTTATATTGTTATTTCTCCTAACATTGTTTGACAGCCAGAACCAAACAGGGTAAATCACGTTTCATCTTTCGGAGTTTCTTGATAACATTGGGGGGTTTTAGTTTCTCTGCAATTGTGAGGGGCGAAATGTGATAATAGCAAGAAACAAAACTTTTAAAGAGCCTAATAGTAGTTACCACCCCACCACGTTGGGTTCCTAGTCCGTTTTCGGAAGCCATCCAATCTGCAAGAGATATGCTTCATATGACTAGTTACAAGAAAGAAAGAAAAAAGAAGCTAACAGCAAATCTTGGTGACTAGAGAGTATAGTACCTTCCACGCGTACATTCCAAAGAAGGCTATTATATCTGCCGACCAAACAATAGCAAAGGACTTCCAAAAGAATGGGATTACAACATTGAGCAATGGGATGAGGAGAAAAAGATAGTTGAGAGCTTCTTTCTCATTCTTAGAGCAATCTCGAGCTCTTAATGAAGGAATTGCTGCATATACAATGAACTGCATTCATCATAAATTTTTTACAGTAATTGAACAAGCATAGGGCATGAAATAATGGGCATAATAGAATGTGGTTTAAAATGCAAATAATTATTTCTCAGAAATACATCAATTTTTAGAAGGTTCTGGAAACTTTCAAACTTGGTGCAGAATGGTAACTGGAAAAGCATGAAGTAGCAACCAGCAAGCACATGTATGCAAGTTTCGATTCAGATATAAAATTGGTAGGTAGGAAGAAACTTACTGAACATCCAAATGGACCACATCCCCATTAACCTCCAAATGTCAGGTTCATTAGAGGGGAATATGAGATTAAAAGACAAAGCTCCACCTAACAACATAGATGCATACCCTTGAACCTCAAAAACAGTGTACAAGGCAGTCCCGGGTACTGCAGGGTTTTTTGTAGCTGTGGAAGCCCTCGGAGCGAAGGTGGCAGCAGTCTTCTGAGCAACCTGACATGCAAAACAGACGAAATGGGATTGGAATTCAATAATAACGATAATGATGCACGGGTAGGACTAGGAGAAACCAGCCTTTTTAAGCTCTTTGTCGATTAGAGCAGAGGAAGTGGATGTGATTCCCACATTGGCGTTAGATTCTACTTTCGGTTCCTCATCATCTACAGTTTCGGTTTGTGTGTGTAGTTCATCGGGAGTGGCACGTGTAGAGCGAAGCAGAGAGTGCGATGACGACAAGTTGGTCGAATGGACCCTCGGAGAGATGAAAGGGATCCCCGAAAGATAACGGTTGGAAGAGAAAGCTGCTGGTGAAATCAACAGAGTGTTCATTTTTGGAGTCTGAAATCAGCCTGTCACCGGAAACTGGACGACCATAACAAGATTCAAGATAAGGAACGTGAGGCACTGGCAGAGCTGGAGCAGGATATTGTCCAAACGACAACCTACAGACTCGTTTCACTTAGTTTATGATTATTAAATTTTAGGCTTAATTGTACTTTTGCTTCCACAAGTATCATTATTGTATAATTTTGGTCCTCCAAATATCATAATTATGCAATTTTAAACGTCAATAGCCTACGTGGCACACATGGGATTGATTTGACACTTAATGAGGTCGCTTTGACATTGACATTCCTATATAGCATTATTGACACATCACATATTTTAATTGACGCATAGGAATGTCATATAAGTTATCAAGCTGGTTTCACTAAGTGCAAAATCAATCCCACGTATGTCACATAGGCTATTGACATTTAAAATTACATAATTGTAATATAAGGGGACCAAAATTGTACAATCGTAATACCAGAGGGATCCAATTGGTGCAATTGGAACATGAGGGACTAAAATTGCACAATCGCGATACTTGGGGAACCCAGATGTCGCAATTAAAATTTAATGGACCAAAATCGTACAATCATGATACTTAGAGAACCAAAAGTACAATTTTACAAGAAAATACGTTAAAGTATTTGAACAGTTTATTTTGTTTCCAATTTATTATAATAATCTTAGGCACATAGTTAAACAATCATAAATGATTTTTCAAAGTTTTAACCAATATTGTTAAAGTGGATCGGACATCAAACAAGATATTGTTAAATTGGATATCATCATACTCGTACGCGAGTATAGAGTCCAGAGGTTTTTCCTGTCTTAACCGAGGCACCATCATCTCACTGTAAATTTATTTGTACAAATAAAATATATATAAGACATGATCCGTTGACATCAAGCGTCCAACTTTTCTTTTTCGTCAATTTTTAACCATTGATTTTTGATTTGATATAATGAATTAAACTAGTCAAATTTATTGAAGAGAATAATTAAAAGCAACATAAACGTGAAGAAAAAATAGAATTTATCTAATGTAGAAAGGTTTTAAGTATCTTGAATTTTATTAAAATTAAAATATTTATTTATTTATTAAATATTTAATTTATAGATAGTTATTATTTTATTAACTAAAAATGGATAGAAGAATATTTTACTAAAAATGCATATCTATTTTTTTTAAGTAAAACATTGTTTTACAAAAAATGCAGTTTGTTTTACCAAAAGTTTTATATATTTTTTCCACATTTAAAATTTAATAAATTTGATATTTTATATATTTTTTATGCTTTATATTTTTATAAATAATAAATAAAACTATAGTTCTATATGTAGTGAGTGGCGGATCTTGAGAAAAAATTTTTAGGGGAGTCACTGAATACTATTCAAAATGATACACTTAAAAATTATAATTAATCATGCATAATTTTATCATTCAAATATGAAAAGTGAGTAAACGTTCATTATGTGAAATTCTAATTACTGTTTTACTCATCTAACAATGGTGTAAATATACATGGGAGAGATTGAGAAATTTGAAGTAGATGTGTTGAGGAGAAAAACGTATTTGTAGTGACCCCTAATGGTATTGAGTTTGAAATAATATCATTTTGATGGAGTTATTTAGTTGTTTTAAGGCTTAATTATGATACAGGTCTCAAAACTATTTGGGAATTTCAAGTAGGTCCTCAAACTTAAAAAATTTGTAATTGGGTCCCTAGCATAAGTTTTTTTTTTTAATTGACTCCCTAAGGCTGTATTCTCGTTGTTCTGTCAATCCATCGTTAGTGGTACTGATGTATAAAGCTGAGTTGGCATTCATTTATTCCAAAATATCTTTTTAATTTTTATGCTTCCTCACTATACCCATCCTAAGTCCCTGTTCCCTTTCCCTATCTTGTTCCCCTTTCTTCTTCCTCCGCTACACCATTCGGTTGCTGCATCTTCTATCTTTGTGCTTGTACCTTTTTTTTTTTTCTTTCTTTCATTGCTGCTACTGTTTACTTCTGTCACCATGCTGGTTTGTTTTTTTCACCCTTATTTCGTAGCTGCTGCTTGCTGCAAGCACGTGCTTACTGATCTACAGGTTGTTTCAATGATATGAGCAGAAAATTATGAGCTTAGAAACTGAGAATGGGAAGCTGAAAAAATACATAATATTGACCTGGTTTTTTTTTTTTGTTTATTTAGTGTAAATGTAATGACATTTTGTTGTTACTGTGATGTATAGTCCTGCCACCATTGTATTGATTACCAAATCTACCTTTCAAAAACATACCACCATGATGCAGTTCTAAATCAAACTTCCGATCATCCATTACTGCATGATAAACAAGGGTAAAATGCTGAGTAGAACCCTAAACCCAAAACAAACTAAGAAAACCCATCAGGAAGATATCCTAAGAAACTAAAGAACGAAAATAACCAAACAAGCCAAACAAAATTAACCTAAGAAACCCATATCATTATCACCTTATACCAACGAAAATAACCATTAATGATAAGAAATAAAGAATCAGTACCTCAGTGAATCAGCAAAACAAATGGAGAGTGAAGGAATGGATTGCTCACGGCGGAACCACGATGGAAACACGACATAACCACGGCAAAAACACGGCAGTACGGTGGAAGCACAACTCACGATTATGGATTTTGACTTCAAAGGGGACGTTGAACGAATTGGGGATGAAGGATTGCTCACGGCAGAACCACGGCGGAAACACAGTGGTACGTCAGAAGCAAGGAGCTGATTAGGGGATTTTGACTTCTAAAGGAAATTTCGATGGGTTTGGGACGGGAGAGACTGAAACTGAAGTGCCTCACATGTAGGTATAAGGAATATACCGTCTAAGGTTAACGAAAGTTCAAACAGAAAATAGTCATAGGGACCTAATTAAAAAAATTCTTATGATTAAGGACCCAATTAAAAAACAAAACTTATACCAGGGACCCAATTACAAACTTTTAAAGTTTAGGAACCTACTTGAAAATTCCTAAATAGTTTAGGGACCCACAGCATAATTAAACCTTGTTTTAATATTTTTTTAGAAACATAGGGGTCTAATAATAGTGTTTCACAAAATAAAATATATGATATTTTGTAAACTTTTCATGTAATATATGTTGCATAAATTATTTTAGGGCGTCATACATTATTGGGGGAGCTGTGGCTCTCCCCCGCCACTAAGAAGGTATGCCACTGTATGTAGTCACGTAGATATAAAACAAATTAAAAATTAAAAATATTTTACTAATATGAATAATCTAAAAAAATTCAAAATTCAAAACATTTAATATTTAACAATTCTAAAAAGTATTTTATGAATGAATACATTCTATTATCTTTTTTTAATATAATTGGTAAGCTTAAGCATTAGATCAAATCAAAATTAATGACTGAAAATTGGTGTAAGAGAAAAGTTTAACAATTGGTGTCAAACTTTTATGGTGTATAAACACCAAATGAATAAGATATGATACATGTATAATATTGTGTATGAACACCAAATGAATACTACGATATTTTTATTATTTTTATCTTGTGATGCAATGTAAGAAATATAAATAAATATATTAAAACAAAAAAATTATACAGATAAAAACAAAAAATTATTATACAGATAATATTAGTGAGATCCTATCAAAAGTCAAAACCAAGGCCAACCCGGGAGTAAATATCCAATTTGATCCCTAAAATTGTGAAGTAATATCAATCTGATCCCTAAAATTATCGAAATTCCAAATTAGTCCCCAAAATTGTAAAACGATAATAAACTCAGTCCTTTCGTTGAAAATCATATGGACCAAGTTGATCTTAAGTTTACAATATTAATGACTTAATTGATATTAAGTGAGTAAAATAAAGGACCAATTTGATACTAACTTATCATTTATGGACGCTTTTGGATTTCAGATAATTTCAAGGATCAAATTGATATTACTTAACAATTTCAGGAACCAAATTGGGTGTTTACTCGACAACCCTGTTTGGCACAGTAACCCCCACAAATTCTATATTTTTTAATAAACTTGAGTAATTTATTTTTTGAATGCAATAAAATAGGACCCCCCTTAGGAAGCTGAAGTGCAAATTCTATACTGCTGCCTTGGAGTTTATTTCCAGAATCATTGACATGAATAGTGAATACAGCCAACATAAACTATAAACCTTTAGTACGAATTCAAGCATCAAATAGAAGCAAACAAACCATAAATATAATGGCTAGTATTCAATCTTCAACCTGCGTCCTTTTCTTTTTCACGAAACCCTGCAAAACTCGTGCTTCCTTTCTTAGTTCCTATTCGTTAATGTCTGCTTGTAATTGTTCCAGGCTTTTCCCCTTGGTTTCTGGCACAGCCACAACTATAAATAATATGGCCAGTGCATTGATTGCAGCATAAAGAATGAAGGTACCTGAAAATGGTACACACAAGTGAATTTAAAGTTCTATTGATTTCTTGAACTTCAATCTTCTTTTATTATTCCCAATTGATAAACTGATTATCATATAATTATACTGATCATTACTTCTCCAAGTGAAATATAACTGAAAAATATAACTACTCTTTACCATAGGAGCTCCAGCTCATTAGAAAGTTGAAAGTATAAGAACATAACCATGCACCAAACCAGTTCACTAGTGTGGCTATGCTTCCTGCCAGCCCTTTAATGTTGATAGGAAATATCTGCGACAGAAGGTAATATTTGAGCAGGATTTCTTTGATTAAAAAAAAAAAAAAACACTTGCGATCCTGATGTCAGCCGAACAGTTTTAGAAACTTGATTATTTGCATTGAGCTTGGCACAGTAGCGCCCACAAATAACTCGTCCCCAAATTAAAGGAAAAAAAGTAGTTCTCAAGTATAACACTTGTTTTGGAAATTCCATGTACTGCATGTTTAATTAATTTGCATCTCTTCTCTTGTTTGTGCTTAATATATATATATATATATTTTTTTTTTGGGTACCTCGGACATCACAACCCATGGAATCGCTCCCATTCCTATTGAAAATGATCCTATGTAGACCTAATATCACCAAAAGAGTTGAAGTCACATATCAGATGGAGAATGAATTAATATGTTAGATACGTATGAGAAAAGCATCATGAAGGAAAGAGTACTGATCATACCAGTATGCCAGTTAAAGCAAGTGCTGGGACGGCCTCCACACCCACCTGTTGAACCTGGTTTACACAATGATATCACTTAACATAAGTATCAGGATAAAAACTGGAAGGTGTAGATTTCTTAGTTAGGATGCACCTTAAGATAGAATGCAACTGCTGTAAACATACAACCAGCTACCAATCCCGATCCAGAGACCTAAACAAAACCAAGAAAGAACAATAAGAATATTATACATGAAGGGGATCTTGATAAGCAGACGAAATTTTGAAGAAAAACAGTTTTGTAATTTGAAGTTACCAGTAATAGGGGCTTCCTGCCAGCTTTGTCTATCAAGACCGCACCAAGACCTGTGATCGCAACCTGCAAAACAAAAATCGTGATGGGTTGGTTTAAGGGAAACAAGTATCCGATTTTCCAAGAACGAGAAAATTAGTTGGAATGAAGAACCTGAAGGCAAGCATAAATTATAGTCCCGATAGTGGAAGAAAATCCTATTACATAATAAAATCCACAGTTATTCAATTTCCAAAAGAAAGTAAGAATCTGAATGCTTCAAGACATTTATTAAGTATCAAACATGTTCTTAATGAGAAGTGTGGTCGTGGCAGTAGTGGGTTATATGCAAATGGTGGTGTGAAAGAAAGTATGATGGTGTCAGAGACTCAGAATGCAGAGTTACAATTACAGCAATTTTCATAGTACCTGCTAACTCAAAAATACTGCTGGTATAAAAGCAAACTCCATTGATTCCCCCTAATTGCTGGCAGACCATAAGCCCTACTCCAATCTGGTCATTTTGATATATAAAAATTAGTAACTTGTTGGCCTTTATGGTGTACTTGATTTGGCAGGTGAAAAATGAGAAGGTGAAAATCATTTCAGATTTGCTTGGTACAACAAAAACATGAGAAGGTGGAAAATAAAATGTATTTATTTTATATTTTTATTCCCTTTTTTAATAATTATATTGAAAAATTGATATTTAAATCATTTTATATAACAGGGATATTTTGATAACCTTGATGTATATTTCCATGAATATACACTTTAAACCAAACAGACTTTCAAATTATTCCTGGGAATTACAATAACCAAACATGTTTTACAAAATATCCAAGAATGTCTTAATAACATTTTTTGGCATGTGATTCCCGGGATATAATTCTTAACCTCGAAACAAACGCCCCTTTAAAGAAAATGTAGTTATATTAAAGTGTCATTATCTAAAAGGAAAAGGAAGCAGCTTCCCATCATAAGTTGGAGTAGAGAGAGGTATAGTTACAGTGAGGGAGCGCAGATATCTTCTATGAAACAATTCCAGCAGGTTGGGTTTCGGGAGCTGTTCTAAAGTAGTTATATAATCCTGTGTGGCAGTGACAGATACACCCTCTCAATGTCGTTATCTTTAGAAAGCTTCCCCTTCAAAGTCACAGAATTATGTCTAACACAAACAGTATAGGAACCTGAATTTCATCAGCCTCTTGAGATATATCAGCATCTTTGCCACGAAGTATCTGCAGTGCTGCCTCAAAATCTTTTGCACGCCCTCTCTTTGCCTGCAGTCATTGTTCGATTGGTACTCTTGATGTTGTGCAAACCACTGCATATAAAAGCAGTAACACTAAAAAGAACATGACAGTTCATTTCTTACTAGCCATCTAGGAGACTCCGGAATGAAAAGCAGACCCAAAAGCAATACAGCAGTGGGAATGAGGCCTGCAAATGCAAACTCTTACCTAGTGAGTCCTCCTCTAGCAAGTACCAAATTCAATTTCGTAATCTATATCTACATTTGAAACAATTGTAAAATATATATCCAGTGCCTAAAATTTGGTTTTGAACTAGTTTAATATCAAGTATTATTTGCCAAATCTTTGTGTAGCTGTTTTTGAATTTCAATTGAGGTAAAAAGAGAGAGAAATGATGAGGGAAATAAGAAAACTTTTTAGTCAAATATAACTTGGTTAGTTTAAAGCCAATTTCTTATTGGGTTTATGTTGAAATAGTTTTGACTAATAAAATAATCAAATAAGAACTAGTATTTCAAATTTTAAGTGAAACATAAAATTGTAAAACCGACTTCATTGTACCTAATTACCTGGGTTGAAGGTTGATAAATACCTCCTTCGCTTAATTGTAGTTTTGGTCCCCCTACTATATTTGGCCCATCTGTTTTTTCAATGTTGCAAATTTGGTCATTCTGTCAAAGTCGGTCAATCTTTCAACGATCAACATAGAGGAACCACTCCTCTAAGCACATAGAACCTCTACTATAAGCGCATAAAACCTCTTTTTGAGCTTTTGTGGTAAAGGATCATGTTGTGGAACCAAAAAAGATTCCGAAAAGAAGGGACAAAACCAGAAAATAGTAAAGAGGAACCACTGAATCATGTTGATCAGAAATGCAGAGGAGAGAGAACCTCAACCAGAGGTTGTATGTGCTTAGAGAAGTGTTCCTCTATGTTAATCATTAAAAAAATGGACAAACATTGGACAGAAGGATTAATTTGCAACATTGAAAAAACAGAAGGACCGAATATGCACAAAAAAAACTTCAGGGTCCAAAATCGCACATGACTAATAATAGAGGGACCAAAACTGCAATTAAGCCTTTCTGTATTTGTCTGTTCTACCTATCCTCATAACGTTCTTGTTGGAATTTGTTGGACGGAATCCCAAAATCTATGGGATATTATAATGTCTAACAATTTAGATTATGGCCAATATATTTTGTTGCTGTTATTGATATTTAGGGATTCCTATTTTTTTGGTGAGTGTTATTTTTTTGGCTGAATTTTAGGGATTCCTAGTTAATTCTTATTTCCCTGTTTTTAACCTATTTATGTACTGGTTCAATCATTTGAATAAGATATGAAGAAGAATGATTTCTTTCTCTGCTGATCATAGAATTAGATTCAATTTGAGAGTAAAACTCACCAGTTAAAGCTAAAGCCCTCCATGAAAGAAGTGTTCCAATTACGTATGCCACAGACACTCCAGCAACGATCATGAACTACACGGGGAAAAGAAAACAAAAACAAAAACAAATACTTAGATACCTTTGCTGCCTTTTACTGCATGCTACTTAGTACTTAGTACATATTCAATGAGATCACTGTAAAGAAAGAATATATATATATATATATATATATATGTGGAGTCCGGTGATCCCAAAAGTTTCAATAAGTAATGCAGTTCTTCAAAATCTACCTGATTTAAGGTAGTCAGTGCCCCTCGGAGATCTTTTGGTGCAATTTCTGCTATGAAGACAGGAACCTTATATAATCCATTAAATTATACGGTTCAGACCTTAATAAATTGAACATGCTATTATCTAAAGTGAGATTTTTTGAGTTATTTCATTGATCAAGAAGGGGTGGGATTTTTGGGAACAGAACTACAACCAACCACATATGAAAAAACTCCCATTCCATATCCAGTTGCTAGCCTCCCAATGTCCAAAGGCGCAGGACCCTGTATAAAAGGAAGGAAAGAAAACGAAGTTATATTAGGTCATAATCCCTGGAGAACAGTTATAGCAAAAACATCATACAAGTTTTGTAGTAAGAACCTCAGAAAAATAAATAACAAGCCACCCTGCAACACAGAAAGCACTTGACACTCTCATTGCCTGCATATATTCCGAAATAAACTTTTTAAATACCTTGGATAACGAAAATAACAAGTTAGAATCTCGTCACAAACCAACCATCATATTTTCCCTCTACTTACGCCTTTTCGTCCAATAAAATCAGCAAGAGGTCCACTTGTTATGGCGCCTATCATCGCACCAAAAGTCAAGATGGAGCCAAACAAGGAATACTGCATACAGAAAACATGCGAAAAGCAAAGATAAATAGATCAAATCCAAGGCTAGTTTGCTAGCACTGACATCAAATCCATCAGGAAAGACTAAGGAGTGACTATATTTCACGAGTACATAATAACCGTAAGTTTGCTACTAAAAAATTTTCCTAGCTGGAAAATGCTTGGTTGCTGCTGTTTGATTTGTTTCAAGCCTATAAATCTTTCTGTAAACCTTTTTAAATCACTAGGTTGCTTTTCAGTTTTGATCAGCTGATTGTGAACATATTAAGTTTATATATTTCAGTTAAGCTGTTAAGTTAGTTGTAAGGTGGTTAAGTTAGTTATTGGCTTAGTCTCTTACCTCTACTCTTGTATATATAACATATACATCTGTAAAGTTCAGTTCAATTCAATCATGAAATGAAATTTGGTACAAACTCTGTTTTCTCTATATTCAATATGGTGTCAGATTAGCAGATTATTCCGCCTCTGCACCTCTGATTCTGATAACCTCTTCTCCTTCTAGTTTCTTTCTTCTTTCTTCTCTATTGTCATCCATTGAGGATCACTCCAGCCCCTTTTTTCTTCATCCCTCCTACAATCCTGGCCTCATTCTCGTTTCACAACCTCTCACAAGAGATTACTATAACTCCTGGCATAAGGCAATGCACATGGCATTGATTGCCAAGAACAAGCTTGGCTTTGTAGATGGATCAATCTTGCCACCCGATGAGAATGATAGACCACTTTATCATTATTGGCTGCGAAACAACAATATAGTTGCTTCTTGGCTCCTCAATTCAATTTCAAAGAAGATCACCGCTAGTGTGATATACTTGTCAACCGCTGCAGAAATTTGGAGTGATCTCCAAGAACGATTCCAGCAGCATAATGGTTCACGTGTTTTCCAGCTAAAGAAAGATTTTATCAGCTGCAAACAAGGATCTTTGACAGTCAGTAAATACTTCACTAAGATCAAGATTCTTTGGGAAGAACTTGGTGAGTTTTGTGGTGGTCTTCAGCCTCTTGTTGATCATTTGCATACGGAATATGTCTTGATTTTCCTGATGGGTCTCAATGAGACATTCGATCAAATCAGGGCCCAAATCTTGCTTATGGATCCAATTCCATCAGTCAATCGAGTTTTCTCCTTAGTTTTTCAAAAAGAGAAACAAAAGGAAGCTGACAGTGGTTCTGGTCCTATTGAGAACCAACTTGCTTATGCCATTCACTTGTCCCACAATTCTAAACAGCCACAATATGCCGAGAAAGACAGGCCATTTTGTGCTCACTGTGGACTTGTTGGTCATACAAAAGAAAAATGTTTGAAGCTTCATGGGTATCCCCCTGGTCACAAAAAGAATCGCCCATCTCCTCACCAACCTATGGTGAATCAAGTTTCTTATATGGCTCCACAAACTCTTGCCAATGATCAGCAAATGAGTCCTCATCAATGCCAACAATCGATCTCTTTCCTCCAAGCTCAAATATCACGAGCCTCTATACCTGAAATGGATCGAGTGGATAAATCCACTATTGGTATGAGTTTCTCTATTCCTAATTCCTCCATAAGTCACCCTAACACTTGGATAATTGGCATGGTGCCACATCACACACAGCATACTCATTGCATTCCTTTTCTCCATACAAACCATAAACAAATAAATTTGTTATACTTCCAAATGGTACCAAAATCCCTATTGCAGCCATAGGTATTGTATCTTTAGGTCCATTTTTTTATCTTGAAAATGTTCTTTACATTCCATATTTCAATATCGATCTTATTTCTGTCAGTGCTCTACTTCAGAAGTGTAACTACTTATCTTTTCATGACAACTCATTCCTATGCAGGGCATCCAGCAGTCGAGGATGATTGGCAAGGGTAGTATACTTTCTCTTTAAGGTCTCTATGCTTACCAATCATTCTCCTCTGCATAAGCACCTGCTCCTTTGCCTGCAACTTGTGCACCTTATATGCACATTGTGCACATAAACAGACCATTTTTTTATCTTGAAAATGTTCTTTACATTCCATATTTCAATATCGATCTTTTTATTTCTGTCAGTGCTCTACTTCAGAAGTGTAACTACTTATCTTTTCATGACAACTCATTCCTATGCAGGACATCCAGCAGTCGAGGATGCAGATTGGGGAAGTTGCACTGTCACTCAAAGGTCAATCACCAGATTCTGTGTGTTTCTTGGCAACTCCCTAGTATCATGGAAATCCAAGAAACAACCCTCAGTAGCTCGGCTGAAGCAGAATACCGAGCCTTTACATGCCTCACCACTAAGCTGCTCTGGCTCCAACAACTATTACGATCACTTGAAGTTCCAATGCCCTATGTTATGGTATTCTCTGGCATCAAATCTGACATCCAGCTATCTCACAATCCTACTAGTCACGAGAGATCAAAACATGTAGACATTGATTGCCATTTCATTAGAGAAAATGTTCACTCCAGCTTCCTCAATCTCATACATGTGACTTCGTAGCATCAACTGGAAGGCCCCCTCACCAAAGTCATTCCCAAGCCTCTTTTCTAGACTTTGAAGTCCAAGTTGGGAGTTCTTGATATATACCTCCCATCTTGAGGAGGGGTATTAGGTTATATTTTCAGTTAAGCTGTTAAGTTAGTTCACTTAGTTGTAAGGTGGTTAAGTTAGTTATTTGCTTAGTTAGTCTCTTCCCTCTACTCTTGTATCTTGTATCTATAACATATACATCTGTAAAGTTCAGTTCAATTCAATGAAATGAAATTCAGTACTAACTCTGTTTTCTCTATATTCAATAGAACATTGTATACTTGCTGCATATTCCATTATTCCTACAGCTGTTTGTTACCCATTTTCATTCTAAATCATGATTGACTTCACTAATCTTAAATGTTAAAAGTGATGGCAGTGGGATAAAAGCTTCAATAACTACTGGCTTACCTCGGCCAAAGACAGACTGAGATCCTCCGTGATAGCATCTTGGGTGGGAGATGAATAGCCAGCCTGCAAACGCAAAAAATAGTCATTCCACACCCCACAGAGAAACAAATGTCTATCAAACTGTTGGTCAAATAAAGTAGCATGTTTCTGTTCTCAGATTTCTGTTTTGTCTTGTTTCCGTAAGTGCTTATTTTCCAGATTTTAAACTATGGGGATGGGTAAATGTTACAAAAAGAAGAAGAAAAAAAGAGTTGAACTATATACTAAAACACTTACACAAGCTCCAAATTCATAAGAACCACAGACAGCAACAAATGTAGAGAAGTAAACCATCCATGGATGTCCTCTGGTTGCAGGGACCATCCGGTTCTTCTGTTCCTCAATCAGTGGTTCTCTGATTCCTTTCTGCACACCATCCTCCACGTCCTCTTTGATTCCCATCTTCACTTCTGTATACAATCACAAGATCCTTCTTCTTTTGTCCGTTTGATGAAATATTTAGGCAAAAGCAGAGGGCAGGCAAAGAGAAACTCAAATGCAAGGAAGCTTGCTGCTATGGAGGCAAGTTAATCTTTTTGGCCTTGTGATACAAACCATGAGGGATAAGAAGTAAAATTACAAACATGGCAAGTAGTCAGCTGTCAGTGTTCCACACAAAGCTGGCATGATATTCTCATAGTAAGAAATAAACTTGACTTTGATGTGAATACAGCAGCGCACAAGCACAAGGATCGTTATCAAGAAATGGGAACGCAATAGATCTTTGTTATTTTCTGTCCGCCGACGATAATTGGCTAATTGCGTTTCAAACTTTGTATTATCTTTAACCGCTTGGGGCTGGTGGCAGCAATTAAGTACATGTCCAGTACTCCCATTATATATATATATATATATACTTACCGTTAGTTCATTTACTCTTTCAATGGTATAATTTGAATCCCAATTTTTTTTAACACATTTAGTTCTCCAATTTATCAAATGTCACAAAATTGTTCCTTCCATCTTTTTGCCATCAAACGACAATATCTATCTGGCAAACATTTATACAAGTGTAAGTTGTTATGTGTCAACGATTTACTCAAATATTTTTTTAATTATGTTGTTGTAAAAAAATAAAATAACTTAATAATAAATAAATAAATAAATATGTTGATTAGTGGTGCTCATGACCTTCTTCTCATACAATTTCTCCCATCTTCTTCGTTCATACATTGTTTCCCCTTTTCTTCAACCTCGTTAGTAGTTTGCTGCGAATAGGCTGGACAACCCATTTCTTGTTCGTGCTGTGTGAAGGTACCCCAACAATGGGAGGCGCGCCTGGGATTTCTTCATCAAGTTCGTTTATGGACTTGAAAAAAAACCCGAAGGGATGCGGATTGTGGAAGGTCTGTTTGTTACTACATGTATCGGACCTGACACGATGCAGATTTGGTTCTTGTCGATTCCATTCTGATTTGTGAATGATCTTCGATCTGTTGGCATTACTTGATCTTTGATACTTGCTGTTCCAGATTTGATGCGATTGGTGGTGGCAGCGGGGGCGGATATGGTGGTGGCCGTCGTGAAGGTGGCTTCAACAGAAACGATGGAGAAGGCTATGGAGGAGGCAGTTATGGCAGTGGCAGAGACCGCAATTACGATGATAGTGAGTCTCGCTACTCTAAGGGTGGTGGTGATGGATACCTTGAGATGATTTGGGTTGGATTTATGATTGATGGTAGTAGTTATCTTAGGGTTTGGAACTGAACGCCATTAACAAGACTTCTTGTGAGAGCCTGAGAGGGTCAGTGATTAGGGTTCTTCCAGGGAGATGTCGAGCAGCGAAGTGTGGAGCAAAGTGAACGAGATTCATGAATCAGAATTAAGCTTTTTTAAAAAAATACATAATAATAAATAGTTAAAAAAAACTTATTGGGATGATAATGCTATGCTCATTGCCATTCCTTCTGCTGAGGAAGTTAAATCTGTAGTATTCCCCATGAATGGTCTTGAAGCTCCTGGTCCTGATGTTTTTGGTGGTTGTTTTTACCAAACCTATTGGGATGTAGTTGGTGCAGATGTTTATCACGATGTTCTGTAATTTTTCAAACAAAATTGGATTCTTCTTGGCCTCAATTCTAATCTAGTTGCTTTGATTCCCAAATTTGTTGGAGATGACATAATTGAGAACTATAGGCCTATTGCCCTTATTCAAAATAATCACTAAGGTATTGGCTGATAGGCTTGCAAAGATTGCTCCCAAAATCATTTCCCCCCAGCAAAGAGGTTTTATTAAAGGAAGACAACTGTATCCGTACTGGTTCTGAAGCCATCAACATGTTACAGGGCAAGTCTTTTGGTGGTAACTTGGCTTTGAAGTTTGATATAAAAAAGGCATTTGACACATTGGGTTGGAATTTTTTATTAAAGACTTTTAAGGTATTTGGTTTGATCAAGTATTATGTGAATATGTGCATATAATTCTCAAGTCTACTAAACTGTCCATTTTGATAAATGGCAGCTCTTATGGCTACTTTTCTGGTAAGAGCGGTGTGAGGCAAGGTGATCCTCTATCACCTCATCGTTTTTGCTTGGCAGAGGATGTTTTGAGCAGGCGCATCTCTTTATTAGTTGAATCCAACCAAATTCAGCCTATGACAGGTACAAGGAACCAAGAAATTCCAAGTCATGTTGTTGTTAGTAAATGTGATGTGCAAGTGTACACAGTCAAACAAGTAATAAAGTATGCATAAAGATCGTTCCCACGATGATTTAAATGTATTGAATACAAATTCTAGATTTAACCTTTCCTATTTAGCTTAACAAAATAAAGAGTGATTTTAAGCATGTAAAGTAAATGAAGTAATTGGGTGTCAGAACAGTAAGTAATAAATGCAAGGAATTAATAAAAGCAATAAATGGGTGTTTTCAGACAGAGGTGAGAGCAGCTCGGATTCTAATTCTTTGTAATCTTCACTTCAGGGTAATTTATGCTTCAGGATGCTACGGCATTTAGTCCAGGAAATGAAATTTGCTTTCCAGCATTCAACTGAGTTCATTCAAAGCTTCTTATTCCTAAGTTCAAATTAATTTCCTTCAGTTGTCAGATAAGTACGTCCAGCTAATTAAAGACTTGAAGGCTATTCCTAGCTCATTCAACACAATTAATCTTCCAATTAATTGTTCTATCTTTATCTTATAATCAAGTCCACTAACTTGGTTTTTCCAAACTAAATTAGCTGATATTTCATATCAGTTGATCAGGCTAAACCGAAATTAAACATTAAAGCCGAAAATAAGAAAATGAATAACATCCATAACATTGAATTATCCTTCAGTACAATTACAAATTCATAGAATCCTAACTAAGAGAATTTAGCTCATAATGAGCTTGAAGACGAGACAAGCAAAAGAAATGGAAAATAAAGGCATAATGCGTAAAACCAAATTACAGAGAGGACAAGGGAGCTGACGGTTGCTGCACAGTACAAATCTGCTGCTAAAAGCAAGGTCACACTCACTATTTGTACTAGCTCCCAAAATAGGGTTACACTCTCTCTCATGCCTCACTTTTTGGGCTTTTACAAAATTCAAATACTAAAATATTCCTTGGCCCAATTCCCAAGTACACACAGCTGCTGCATTGTATTCTCTCTCTTACTTTTTGCACAACGTAGCATGTATTTTGTCTTCTAGTGGGCAATAGCTGAACTGGAAATGATTTTATCTTGTAGTGACTTACTCCCCAGAAGCTGCAGCATTCCAAAACATCCCAGAGCAATTCCTTCAGCAATTACACCTTTAAAACCTGCTCAAAACTAAATCAAACCTTTAGCAATAACAGATCATAATTTACAGCTTTTTCTCAATTAATCAGATTAACACAGATATTTACTCAATCAAACAAAACTTGAAGTTCTTTTCCAAAATTGGTCAAAACAAGAACAATGATTAAGCTAAAAGGATAGTAATAACTCTTATTTCTAAGAGTTATCACACCCCCAAACTTGAACCATTACTTGTCCTCAAGTAATGACATTCAACAAGCATTATCAAAACAAAATTAGAACAGTATAAGCAAAGTCCATGGCAGTCCTCAAATGCATTTTTCAGAAATATGCTCAACACAAAATACCCTTTTCTTAATCACTTTCCATAAAAGTGTGTGTGATTTCCCTAAGCTCTCAACTCAGTTTTAGCAAGGAACTCCAATCAAACCACCTATCAACAGAGTCTTAGGTTCATTTTCCAAATATCCTTTGGATGCAAGGGTGAAGACTCACAAGATTATCTTCCTAAGAACAGGGGTTTAACACATTATTGGATTTGTCATATCACTCAATTCACTCTACTTTATGTTCTATGTTGGTGTTTCACTCAATCTTCATTCATATGCAACTCTATCATAGGCTTGACAAATTTCTAACAATGAAAAGCACAAACACAAATTTCACACAACAAGAGGACTTTAATGGGTTGTAATGAGGCTAAAGTTCAGGTGTGGAATTTTTGGAAAGTAGCTAACTTAGGTGGAGTTCAAGATCTCTTGTCAAAATCATCCACCCCCAAACTTAGACATTTCTGTATTCCTGCCCATATTTCTGCTGACAGGGGGGAACTTTATTGCTTTTATTTCTGTTTTTTTTTTTGAATAACAGACAAACATTGGGAGGAAAGGCAACAACTTCAATGCAACATATTCTGCTGCAGTTTTTCTGCAGCTTTTCACTTTTTCACATTGTTCTTTTGATGATTTGCTCTTTCCTCCCTTTTTATTGCATAGGCACCACCCCCCCCCCCCCCCCAACAAAAAAAAAAACTTATACTAATGGTTGTCCTCAACCATTGTGGTCAGGACCCATAATTAGATGACTCTTTGACACAGTCCCAAACTCCACCTAAACAGGGTAGTACATTGTTTTTCAGGGAATTTGAGCTTGTGATATGGCTTAACACCAAACCAACAAGAAAGTCTTAAGCTCAAAGGGGTTCACAAAGGGTAATACTTGAGGGTTGGCCTTTTAAGTCTCAGTAGTTAAAACAAGAACAATGCCTCAAGCCAGTTTTTGTGCAACAGTGAAATATGCAATCAATCACAGAAATAAGTCAAGTTCTGCAGAGAAAACACATGAATGGAATGCATGATGAACAAAATCTGTTGAAGCCCAAAAGCTCACAGGATTGATGCTGTAGAGTGCTACAACGCCACATTCGGCTTCACTCACCCCAAACTTAGGTTGAAATCTAATTTAGACCCCACCCTCTCTTCTTTGGACAAGGGTCTTTATAACCCAATTCCGTCAATTGATTGGTTACTTTGTATGAAGTCCTTCTTTTAAGTCCAATTGAAGCTAGGGATTTTGTGGTGAGAAGGAATTAATCCAGGGTATAGATGTATTTTACATGCATTAAAGCACACAAAAACAGAATATCTTCATCATATGCACATGGACAGCAATACTAATTCTCATTCAGTCATTCAAATTTTTCTTTCTTTCAAAAAGGCCCCCAACTGCATCATTAATCATTAATCAGGTTGATACAGTGGGGGCAAGATCAGACCATATTCACAAACAATGAAACAACTAAACAACCCTAAGTCACTACGACCATTCACTAAACAGAGTTTAAACTACTGAAAAGAACAGAAAAAGAAATCCTGATATCTGATGCTGCAGAGTGTTGCAGCATCTTGGGTGATGATGTTGGTCATGGCTGGGCCAGACGGGAACTGCTCCTTCTTCCACTAGACTTAGCTAGCTGCTGCATTGTGGGCTTGCTAGTTGCTTCCACTTCTTTTGTAATGGCCATCTCAAGGCTCACATCTCCTGCTAGCTTCACAACATCCCCTCCACCAGCTTGAGCCTTAGTGTTTGCAGTCTTGGAGGATTTGAGGTTCTCCATTTTCTGTCTCAGAGGCATATCATCCTCAGAATCGTCACTGGTTTCAGCACTAGCCTTTTCAGCTTCCCTTTCAGCTGCCCTTTCAGCCTCCCTCTCAGCTTTTGTTCTCTTGCGCATGGGAGGGGCTGTATGCTTGATTCTTCCTTTCTTTGGTGGAGGGGGGGCTGCGGGTTCAGCTTCAGCCATCTTCTTCTTATCTTTGTCAATGCCACTAGGTTGTGCTGGAGGTGGAGTAGGATCCCTTGGTGGTGGTGGTGGTGTCCAGTCAGAACTAACTTCATGGTTATTCACTGAGTGCTCACTAGCAGTGGGATTCATAGGAGGGATTTCAGGGTCTTGTTCTAGTGCATGAGGGTTAGCAGGTGCAGTTTCCTTTACAGGTTCGGTTTGTTTCTTGGGTTCAGGGGGAGAGTACCGGAATGATTCAAAGATCGCTTCAGGGAACATGAGAGGATAGCTGCCTTTTCTCAGCTTGTTGATTCCAAGGGTTTGCTGCTGCCACAAGTGTTGCTCTTTGGCAAACTCCCAAAAGAGTTGTTGTTGTTTCATGTTAAGCTGCAACATCTGGTAGCATAGGTCGATTTTATTCTCCAAACCCTCTGGGTGATCTTGTTACCCAGAAGGTGGTTCTTGTGCAGTCACCTTTGAAGTTGACCCTGTAAACCGCTTGATTGCAAGCCAATCAACAGCTCCCTTATTTGCTATTACCTCCTCCCCTGGCTTTGTCTTCACTCCACCTCTTAAACATAGCGATGTGATCAGTGATTGAAAGAATAGAAGTCCCTTTGGTTTGAAGGCACAGGCAATGATCTCCTTCTCTATCAGCTTCCCCAGATTGATCTTCTTTCCCTTTAAGATGCAGTAGAGGAGAACAAGCCTCTCCTTGTTCATTGTTTCTAAGTGTGCAGTAGGGAGTATTTTGTGCTTTATAATGTGATACCAGACTTTCGCTAATGGGGTGAGGTGAGGCCTTGTAATCTTCCAATTATCATCTTGCTTAATCCATTTGGCGCCTTCCACTGTAACCTCATTCATCATATCATTGAGATTGGTTTCTTCAACTACTGCTAACTCTGTGCTGGACTCATCTTCAACTTCCTTAAATCCCCAACGTTTGTGCAGAGTGGGAGCAGAGAACGAGACTTTGGACCCCCTCACCATAACATGTTTCTGTTGGTGTGAAGTGAGGTTTGCGTAGAACTCCCTCACAAATGGAGCAACGGGGTCCCTAGGGTGAGCAGCGAATTTCTTCCATTGATGGGTTGTCAATCAAAGTGGCCACCTCTTCAGTAAGGCCGTAATGGTCAGTGTTGAGAAGGAAGAAGCCTTTTTCCCGATGGAACCTCCTTATAACCACTTTTTTTTTGTATTTCAATATGCTTTCCCCATCCACAAACGTCTAGTCCATATCTTCAGAGGACGAGGATGGAATGACAGTTGTGTGTTTCTTGGAAACTTGAGTGTTGGATTTCCCCATGGTATTTCAAGTAGGAAGGGGTAGGGTTGCCTGATAGTGACAGAAGGGGATGGGTATGGCAGAAACAGAGAGTGGTAGGGTCGAGTGTGGGGTTAGGGAAGAAAAGGTCGAGTCTTTAATAGGGAAGAGTGGGCTGAGGTGAGAGGTTGAGGATGGATATGAGTGGTGGAGAGAGGGGTGGTAATTAATGGGTGGTTAATGACAAAATGTACTCCCCACGTTTTCCTGTATTTCTTCCCCCAAAACCCTTCATCTTTTTGAATTAGAATTTCAAAAGCATTTCCTTTCAACTTAGGATTGCATGCTGTTCCACCCATCACCCAACGACTCTGTTAACTGGGCCTGATGTGACCACTCACCTACCTTTTCCAGCACAACCTTGGGCTTAAAAGGCTTTAGTTTGTAAACGCATGTTAGCAGCATTTTAAAAAGAAAAACTAACTAAACTTATTAACTAAACTAAACCATTTTAACTGAAATTTAAAGGACAATGCAAAGGATATAAAGCTGGGCTGCCTCCCAGTAGCACTTGGTTTAATGTCCTCAGCCTGACTCCACACTTGTGGTTAAGGATCTGAAAGATGAATGGTGGCCTTCATTCCTGTACACGGCTCACCCCAATATTTCTTCACCCTTTGGCCATTTACTTTGAACTCTATTCCAGAGCTTTCATCCAACAAATCCACAGCTCCATGAGGGTATACTTTGACCAATTTAAATGGTCCAGACCACCTTGATTTCAACTTCCCAGGGAACAATTTTAGTCTAGAATTGAACAATAGTACTTGCATGCTTTCAACTAGTTCCCTGGGTTGGATTTTCTGATCATGCCATGCTTTGACCTTGCTCTTGTATGCTTCAACATTTTCATAAGCAAAGAGCCTGTACTCTTCAAGTTCATTCAGCTGCAGTAACATGCTTCTCCAGCTGCTTGTGCATCAAAATTCAACTTCTTTATGACCCAAAATGCTTTGTGTTTTAGCTCTATTGGTAAATGACAAGCTTTGCCATAAACCAATCTGTAAGGAGACATACCAATGGGGGTTTTGAATGTCGTTCTGTAAGCCCAGAGAGCATCATCTAGGTGCAAAGACCAATCCTTCCTGGAAGGATTTACCATTTTTTCAAGGATTCTTTTGATCTCTCTGTTGGACACTTCATCTTGATCACTAGGCTGAGCATGGTAGGCAGTAGCCACTTTGTGTTTCACTCCATATTTTGCAAGCAGGTTAGCAAACAACTTGTTGCAAAAATGTGTCCCTTCATCACTGATTATAGCTCGAGGAGTGCCAAATCTGGTAAATACGTTCTTGTGCAAGAACTTTGTCACTACTCTAGAATCATTGGAGGGCAAAGCCACTGCTTCCACCCATTTGGAGACATAGTCTACTGCAACTAAGATATAGGCATTTCCATAAGACATAGGAAAGGGCCCCATGAAATCTATTCCCTACACATCAAACATTTCAATCTCCAGAATGGTGTTAAGTGGCAGCTCTTGTCTGTTGGAAATATTCCCCACCCTCTGACACCTATCACAATTCTTGGCATACTCTTGAGCATCTCTGAACAAGGTGGGTCAGAAGTATCCTGATTGCAGGACCTTTGCAGCTGTTTTTTTTCCTCCAAAGTGACCACCATAAGGGGCAACATGGCAATCACTAAGGATATCTTGCATTTCTTCCTCAGCAGCACATCTTCCCATGATCTGATCTTGACATCTTTTATAAAGGAAGGGTTCATCCCAGTAGAAATTTTTAGCTTGATGCAGAAACCTCCTTTTTTGTTGAGAGTTCATTTCCACTGGAATTGCTCCACTGACCAGAAAATTCACCATGTCTACGTACCAGGGTGCTGCAGCATCTTTTATCAGTAACATGTGTTCATCAGGGAAATTCTCCTTAATTTCTCTTTGAGGCTTGGTTTCTTCTCCTTCAACAATTTTGGAGAGATGATCAGCTACCTGGTTTTCAATACCCTTCTTGTCCTTGATCTCCAAATCAAATTCTTGAAGCAGTAGGACCCATCTGATAAGCCTTGGCTTTGTATCCTTCTTATCAATAAGATATTTGATGGCTGCATGATCTGTGTATACCACCACCTTGGTTCCCACTAGATAAGGTCTGAACTTGTCAAAAGCAAACACAACTGCTAATAACTCCTTTTATGTGGTGGTGTAGTTGACCTGAGCATCAATGAGGGTCTTGCAAGCATAATAAATAGTATGGAAGATCTTGTTATACCTTTGACCTAACACAGCCCCCACTGCAAAATCATTTGCATCACACATCAACTCAAATGGTTTTTCCCAATCTGGTGCTACTATTACAGGAGCAGTGATCGGAGCTTTCTTCAAAGTTTCAAAAGCTGATAAGCACTCATCTGTGAAGTCAAATGCACTATCATGCTCCAGTAATTTGCACAATGGCTTGGATATTTTGGAAAAATACTTGATGAATCTTCTATAAAATCCGGCATGGCCTAGAAAAATTATGATTCCCTTGACAGAGTTAGGTGGGGGAAGTCTTTCAATCACCTCAACCTTAGCTTTGTCCACCTCGAGACCTTTCTTTGACACTTTATGGCCTATCACAATGCCTTCCTTGACCATGAAATGACACTTTTCCCAATTCAAAACCAAGTTGGTTTCTTCACATCTATCTAGCACCTGCTCCAAGTTGTTCAAGCATCCTATGAATGAGTCTCCAAATACTGAAAAATCATCCATGAAAATCTCCATAGTTTTCTCAATGAAATCTGAAAAGATAGCCATCATGCACCTCTAACAAGTTGCCGGAGCATTGCAGAGCCCAAAAGGCATTCTTCTGAAGGCAAATGTACCATATGGACAAGTGAAGGTGGTCTTCTGCTGATCTTCAGGTGCGACTTCTATTTGATTGTAACCTGAATAGCCATCCAGAAAGCAGTAAAATTCTCTCCCAGACAACCTATCAAGTATATGATCAATGAATGGTAGTGAAAAATGATCCTTCCTTGTGGCCTTGTTCAGTTTCCTATAATCCATGCAAATCCTCCACCCTGTGACTGTCCTTGTAGGAATAAGTTCATTCCTTTCATTTTTCACCACAGTGACCCCTCCTTTCTTCGGAACACATTGCACAGGACTGACCCACACACTATCTGAGATGGGGTAAATGATTCCTGCATCAAGCCATTTGATGATTTCTTTCTTCACAACTTCTTTCATTATTGGATTCAATCTTCTCTGTACTTCAATACAATTCTTGGCATTTTCTTCCAAAAGTATTTTGTGCATACAGAGGCTAGGGCCGATTCCTCTAATATCTGCCATTTGCCATCCAATAGCCTTCTTGTGCCTTTTCAAAATTAAAAGGAGACTCTCTTCTTGAGCAGCAGTTAAGAAAGAAGAAATTATGATGGGCATAGTTTCATGTTCTCCCGGATAAACATATTTCAAATGAGAATGTAGTTGTTTCAATTCAAGGGTGGGAGGTCTTTCAATAGAGGGGCATTCTCTTTCAAGGTGTCTGCAGTTAACTCCAAAGATTCATATTTTCTGATCCAAGATCTTTGTTCCAACTTCTCTTCAACTAAAAGCGTCAGCTCTTCACTCCCAGAATCAGTTTCATCATTCAGTTCATACTCATGCTCTAACCCTTGCCTTGTTGCTATTAGTTTCTCTTGCACTAGGGATTCAATACCAGTAATCACAGAACAGCTTTCCATTTCCTTATCAGGGTATTACAAAGCATTAAAGATATTGAAAGTCACTTGCTGATCATTTACCGTCATTGTGAGCTCTTCTTTTTGCACATCTATCAGTGTTCTCCCAGTTGCAAGAAAGGGTCTTCCAAGGATGATTGGAACTTCCTTGTCAACTTCAAAGTCAAGGATAATAAAGTCCACTGGAAACACGAACTTGTCCACTCTGATTAAAACATCTTCAATCTTTCCTTCTGGGTAAGCAATGGATCTATCAACAAGTTGCAAATTCACAGTGGTCGTCCTGGCTTCATCGATTCTCAGTTGCTTGAAAATGTACATTGGCATCAGGTTAATACTTGCTCCAAGATCACACAAGGCTTTTCCACAATAAGTATTCCCTATAGAACAAGGGATAGTGAAACTGCCTGGATCTTTCATTTTCTGAGGCACTTTGTTCTGTAACAGCTGACTGCACTCCTTTGTCATTGCCACTGTCTCAAACTCTCCCAATATCTTTCTCTTAGTAAGAATGTCCTTCTTAAATTTGGTGTAGTTAGGCATCTGCTGAGGTATGTTGATGTGCAACTGCTTCAGAATTTTCAAAAACTTGTTGAATTGCTTCTCTTGAGAAGCCGTGTTCAACCTCTGTGGAAATGGGGGAGGTGGTCTCTCTGGAATTAGCTTGGTCTCCTTCTGCCTAGGAATTTCCTGCACTTCCTTTTCAGCTGTTGGATTCACCTCAGGGCTTTCCTTTTCTGTCTCAACTGTGTCAGTCTTCTTTTCTGCTTTCTGCTTAGGTGCTACAACATCCTGTAGCTCTTTACCACTTCTAAGGTTTATAGCTTTAACTTGCTCCTTCCCTTTATCATTTAAAGATGATGGAGATTCAGTGGAAGCAGGGAGAGTACCAGCAGGTTTGTTAGCTAGTGCAGTGGCCAAAGATTCCAAAGATTCTGTCATGAAAGCTTTCAACATAGCTTCCAAAGATGATTCCCTTGCAGGAGCTTGGTTTTGCTGCTGCTGACTGTTTTGTCCCTGTTGTTGGTGTTGTTGTGGAGCATTTCCAGTTGAAGAATTCAATGTGTTGTTGTAATTCCCGTAGTTGAAATTTGGGCGTTGCTTCCAACCCAGATTGTAAGTATTGGAGTATGCATTGTTCCCTCTATTACCCATATAATTCACTGATACTGGATTGTTGGGGCATTCTTCAAATAGATGCTCCCCTCCACAAAAAATACATGAATCAGAACTCAGTTGAGCAACCACAGGTTCAACCATAGCAGGTTCTTTACTTGCATTAATAGTAGTCAGATTTTCAGTATGTTAATGATGGAGGCAAGTTGAGCAGAGAGGGCATTTACTTCCTTCACTTCAAGCATCCCAACAGGGGTTTTAGCAGAATTGGCTCTCATAGTTGGCCATTGATAGCTATTAGCAGCTGTGCTTTCAATCAATGCATCAACTTCATTGTATGATTTTGTCAAGAATGTACCTCCAGATGAAGCGTCTAACATCAATCTTGAAGGAGGCAGAAGTCCATTGTATAAGGTCTCCATTTGGATGCATACATGAATGTTGTGATGAAGACATCTTCTCAAAATTTCCTTGAACCTCTCCCACGATTCATACAACGATTCATCATCATTTTACCTGAATGAGTTATATCACTCCTCATTCTTGCATTTTAAGTAGGGAAGTATTTAGTAAAAAACTTTTCAGCTAGGCCATTCCATGAAGTAATGGAGTTGGCTTCCAAAGAGTTCAACCAAGTTTTGGCTCTGTCCCTCAGAGAATAAGGAAAGAGCCTTAACCTGAAAGCATCATCACTTACTCCAGGAATCTTGAAATTGCTAGCCACTTCCAGAAATTGCCTCAGATGCAAGTGTGGATCTTCAGTAGGGGCACCACTGAACTGCCCAACAGTTTGCAGCATTTCAAACATCATAGGTTTAAACTCAAGCTGCTGGGTAGTTATTTCTGGTCTCATAATCCCAGTACTCATGGTTTGGGGATCAAAGACAGCATAATCCTTGATGGATCTGTCCCTATCATTTGCCATTTCAATCATACCAGCCTGATCTTCATCCTTATTTCCCAGAATGTGAGCCGTGAAGCCTAAGTCAGAGTGATGATCTCTAGCTCTTTGTTCTTTAGTTGTCTTCCTTAGCCTCTTTGCAGTTTTCTCTATCTCCAAGTCTAATTGAAACTCGGGCGTACCCTTGATGCGCATGCAACTATAAACCTGTTGCTGAGCAAGTGCACACAATTTTCAGTACTAACTAAATAGAAAAAGCTAACAACAGTCAAACAAGTAATAAAGTGTGATGCGCAAGTGTACACAGTCAAAAACTTGTTGTTAGTAAATGTGATGTGCAAGTGTACACATTCAAACAAGTAATAAAGCGTGAATAAAGATCGTTCCCACAAGGATTTAAATGTATTGAATACAAATTCTAGATTTAACCTTTCCTATTTAGCTTAACAAAATAAAGACTGATTTTGAGCATGTAAAGTAAATGGAGTAATTGGGTGTCAGAAAAGTAAGTAATAAATGCAAGGAATTAATAAAAGCAATAAATGGGTGTTTTAAAACAAAGATGGAAGCAGCTAGGATTCTAATCCTTTGTAATCTTCACTTCAGGGTAATTTATGCTTCAGGATGCTACAAAATTTAGTCCAGGAAATGAAATTTACTTTCCAGCATTCAACTGAGTTCATTAAAAGCTTCTTATTCTTAAGTTCAAATTAATTTCCTTCAGTTGTCAGATAAGTACGTCCAGCTAATTAAAGACTTGAAGGCTATTCCTAGCTCATTCAACACAATTAATTTGTCAATTAAAATTAATTGCTCTATCTTTATCTTCTAATCAAGTCCACTAACTTGGTTTTTCCAAACTAAATTAGCTGATATTTCAAATCAGTTGATTAGGCTAAACCGAAATTAAATATTAAAGTCGAAAAGAAGAAAATGAATAACACCCATAACATTGAATTACCCTTCAGTACAATTACAAATTCATAGAATCCTAACTAAGAGAATTTAGCTGATAATGAGCTTGAAGACAAGACAAGCAAAAGAAATGGAAAATAAAGGCATAATGCGTAAAACGAAATTACAGAGAGGACAGGGGAGCTGACGGCTGCTGCACAGTACAAAGCTACTGCTAAAAGCAAGGTCACACTCACTATTTGTACTAGCTCCCAAAATAGGGTTACACTCTCTCTCATGACTCACTTTTTGGGCTTTTACAAAATTCAAATACTAAAATATTCCTTGGCCCAATTCCCAAGGACACACAGCTGTTGCATTGTTTTCTCTCTCTTACTTTTTGCACAGCGCAGCAGGTATTTTGTCGTCTAGTGGGCAATAGCTGAGCTGGAAATGATTTTATCTTGTAGTGACTTGCTCCCCAGAAGCTGCAGCATTCCAAAACATCCCAGAGCAATTCCTTCAGCAATTACACCTTTAAAACCTGCTCAAAACTAAATCAAACCTTTAGCAATAACAGATCAGAATTTATGACTTTTTCTCAATTAATCAGATTAACACAAATATTTACTCAATCAAACAAAACTTGAAGTTCTTTTCCAATATTGATCAAAACAAGAACAATGATTAAGCTAAAAGGATAGTAATAACTCTTATTTATAAGAGTTATCACATGTTTTATTTGTTGATAACATTATGGTATTTTGTAGAGGTTCCAAGAAGAATCTTACAATTCTAATGAACCTTTTTAACTCTTATGGAGATGCATTGGGTCAGAAATTGAGCTTGGACAAATGTAAATTCTATGCTGGTTTAATCTCTTGTGGGGGGATTTTAGTCATTGATGATTTACTTGACTTTTCTCAAGGTGTTCTTCCTTTTGTTTATTTTGGTGTTCAACTCTTTCAAGGCAAGCCTAAAACTAGACATCTGCAACCAATAGTTGATAAAATAAAAAATAAACTTGCTAGCTGGAAGGGTACTCTTTTCATTGAGCACCAAAAAAAAAATTATTCATCATCAATCCATTTCATAAAAAATTTATAAATGGATAATATTTCCCTCCAAAATATTAGAATTTATTCATAATATTTATACAAATAAAGTAATAAAGTAATCAATTAACAAATTAAAATAAATAAATAAATTATAAGTAAATAATTTTAATCTTTAAAAATCAAAAAAATTTCACTGATAATATAATTCAAATTAGCATCAATTACATAAAATTTAAAAATTGATATTAATGTTAGACTCAATGATTTAGAGATTTTGATATATGACAAATACAACTTAATGTATATGCAAGTGTTTTAGTGTCAAATAGCAAAGACAGGTATCAAGCAGTGATCAACAAGTTCAGTGAGCAATCAAAGGAGAATATTCAAGGAAGAACTTGGAGGAATCAAAGAGCAAAGACAAAGATCAAAGGATCATCAAGACAAACTTAAAGGAGAAATTAGATTTAAGTTTTAGATGATTTGTAAGAGATAAAATCTCTTATTCACAAAAAGCTCATTTGAAAAGATGCATGAAGAAAATCAATTTTCATAACCTGCATTAAAAGGAATAAGTTTTCGTTAATGGAAATCATTTTTTAGAAATAAGATTTTTTGAATCCAAAGAACTCGTCCAACAAGTGATTGAAGCGCTAGTCCACTAAAGTGACAGAAGCGCTCATCCACTAAAGTGATACAAGCACACGTCCACTAAAGTGACAAAAGCGCTCGTCCGCTAAAGTGACAGAAGCGCTCGTCCACTAAAGTGACAGAAGTGCTCGTCTACTAAAGTGACAGAAGCGCTCGTCCACCAAAGTCTTTGGACCTACTAAATCCTTAAATGAGAAGCTCCGTCCAATGACATGACATATGGAGCTCGTCTACTAATTAGAGCACGTCCAATTACTTTGTGTTTTAGTACTTCCGTCTGCTGACATGACATATGGAGCTCGTCTACTAGTCCGCCCGAATGTAAAATCTTAATGGCTAGATGGACGCGGTTATTATCAAGATGGACGCGAATTCTATAAAAACTATCAGAATCTTATTTCAAGAACGAGAATCAAGAAAACAGATTCTGTTAAATCAAATCCAAATCTGTTTTGATTGATCCCAACAACTATAACTTGTTTTCTATATAAAGAGGGATCAAAGGAACACTTATATAACAATCCCAACCAGATTAGAAATTATATACGAAATCAATTGTGAAAATCATTCATCATCTTCATTGAGCTTACTGTGAAAAGAGTGTTTCAATACTCATAAGTGCTTCAATTTGTTTATCTGACTATTGAGAGTTAGGAATCATCTTTTGTTTTACATTTCGATTGTAAAGAGAGAAGGAGTCTCTTTGTGTGATTAGGGTGAGGTATCCCTAAGGTTGAACATTGAGGCTCTTCACAAGAGTGTGGTATCTCGAGGTGAAGAAGTGCTCTGTGGTGTAAAGGTTTTTCAAGCTACCTGGCAAAGCTTGTGTGTTAGTGTGTGAAATCCCACAGGTGGAGTGAGGACTGGATGTAGGTCACAGTGGTGGTGACTAAACCAGGTTAAATCTAGTTGTGTGGTATCTCTAAACGCAAACTCCTTTACTTTCTGTTTATGTTCAAGAACCTGCGACTTTGATGTTTAAAGTTCAATATAATTTCTGTTCTTGATCTGTATAAACTGTATTGAAACCTGAGTTTGATTATAATCAAGACTGTTTATCTGTGTTCAAAACTGAGTTGATCAAAACCATTCTTGATTACTGAAACTGAACTATATTGAAACTGAAACTTGCATAACTTGTTCTTAATCTTTAAAGGATTAATTAGTTTCTGTATTTTGTTATTACTGAGTTATTGAACCTGAATCTATTCTGAATCAATTCTGAATTAATCTTTCTTATCCTCATCACCTTCTATTCAAGATTTTATATAAACTCTTCATTGATCTTGTAAAAGACCCTGAGGCCACAAATCCACAACTCTAATTTGAAAAGTTTTTTGAAAAGTTTTAAGAGGGAAATATTTTTTAAGAAAACTCAACTCACCCCCCTTTTGAGTCATTGAAGCCAAAACAAAAATTCATATTAACTAAATTAAATTAAATTATAATTAAATTACCAAAATGGACAACATGATAGCATACTATGATATATACCACCGTTTTACAAATAATAAAATACAAAGAATGAGTTATGATCTAGGTGTCAAAAAAAAAAATGATCATATGGTTCTATACTCAGTACATTTAAATTGATGTTAAAAATCAAAATGATTACTTTTTTAAATTATGACAATTAGATTATAAAGTTTATACAAATAAAGTAATCATTTCATATATAGAAAATAAAAAAAGTTGTAAGCAAAACATCAAACTTGTTAGAATTAGTATTTATTACCTTCAATCAAATTCAAGTCAATTTCAATAATATAATATAATATAGTATATGTACAACAACAACATCATTAAGTCGTACCGTCGTCAAGTGGTGTCGGTGTTTTTATTTTATTTTATCAAGATGTGGTGTCAAGTCCACTTATATGGTGTCTAAGATTAAATACTTGTTTCGTATAAGCTTATTGCTCATCTTATTAGTAATAGACTTTATGTAAGTTTTATTTATTTGTAATTATTTATTATTATTTTTCAGCCTAACACAAATAAATATCCAAACATTTCCGCAATTCAAAATTAACATGATTGACATCGGCAATTTAATTATAGTCCAGATGATATCGTGTCATGTAGGCATGTAAACGAGTCGATCTGAGCCGAGCACTTGAATTTGAGCGTGACTTGTGAAAAAATAATAAAACTTGAGCTTGACTTGTTTAAAAATAATAAAGCTTGAGCTTGGCTTGTTTAGCTCATTTATAATTAAATTATTTTTGCATTTATGAAAAAATTTCTTTAATTACTTTTTAATTCTATCAATTTAGCACTTAATAAATATTTTCATATTATATGATAATCTATAAAAATAGAGATATGTACTTAACATATAATATGTGAAATTCAAGATTTCTGGACTACTACAAAAAAGAAACTTCAAAAGCTTGACCAAAACATCCTACAAACATGTCCTTTTGCCAAATACAATTCAAGCTTGATCATTACAAAAGTATGAGTTTAAATATACAATTTAAGCTTAACCATTATAAAAACATGAATCCAAAAAAAACATGATCACCATCTATTTATTGAGATATCTAGTCCAATTTTAGCACAACAACTTCACCCAAAAAAAAAAAAAAACCACAACTTAATGACCACAACACCTGTACGAGTTATTCACGAGCCGTTTAATGTCGATCATGTAAGGCTTGAGATTTAACCATTTAAATAATCATGCTCAATCTCTAGCTTGAACTTGACTCATTTAATTAGAAATGACATATACCTTAATATAGAAAATGCATCGTGCAACCCTTCTTTCTAACACGGATTCCCACTTCAAGAAGATCAATCTCCTCAAAACCATTTAAAAAGATTTGTCCAATGCCACTATTCGAGAATTCGTGCTCGAAACCTTGGAGATCATCGAGCAACTCAACCGTTTCGGTGGCTCTTTGATCATCGCCTCCATGAGAGCCGCATATTGCACCACCGCGGTGGAGTGTACCCTTAGCTACCTACAAGTGGAGGCCTCCATCTCTAACAACCCTGCCTACCTTGACGCCAAGTAATGGATATGACGGGGTCGAGTCCAGTATATGGAACCCTCTGCCTCGAGCGAGGGATGCCTTTTCTTTTCAGAGGAGTTGAGGCAGTGGAGAAGTGACATTAATATTTCCCTTGTTGACCCTTTGTTTGACAGAGAGGTTGGCAGACATCAATACCAGAAGAAATGTCATTCACAAGCTTAATGCTTATTTGGCAGAAGCATGAGCACATTTAGGCCCTTCATATCTTGAGTTAACGACGTCATTGCCATTAATCACAAACAAGGGTCTGCTGGATGCCAAAGCTGGTGTTTTTTATTTGGTTTCAGATGCTCAACAAACAAGTAAAAAAGGAAATGCAGGTCTGGTGGATGATGACGCTGGTGTTTGTGATTTGATTTCCATTGCTCAACCAACAAGTGAAGAAGGAGATAAAGGAACTTATGTGCGAACTCCTAAAAATGACTTGGATGGGCATGGATTGGGTGTGAATGGAGACAAAGGTCCATTATTTTCCCTTTTAAATTATCAACACCTATTGAGAAGCGTATAGGTATTGATAAATTAAAAGGGAAAATAATGGACCTTTGTCTCCACTCACACCCAATCCATGCCCATCCAAGTCATTTTTAGGAGTTCGCACATAAGTTCCTTTATCTCCTTCTTCACTTGTTGGTTGAGCATCTGAAACCAAATCATAAACACCAGCGTCATCATCCACCAAACCTTCATCTCCTTATTTACTTGTTTGATGAGCATCTGGAACCAAATCAAAAACACCAGCTTTACCATCCACCAGACCCTTGTTTATGTTAATTGGCAATGGCACCGTTAACTCAAGATAGGAAGGGCCTAAATGTGCCGACGCTTCTGTCAAATAAGCATTAAGCTTGTGAATGACATCTCTTCTGGTATTGATATCTACACCAACCTCTCCGTCAAACGGGGGGTCCACAAGGGATGTCTTAATGTCACTTCTCCACTGCCTCAACTCCTCTGGATAGAAAAGGCTACCCTCACCGGAGGAATAGGGTTCCATATACCAACCTCGACCCTACCATATCATTTCCTTGGCGTTAAGGTAGGCAGGGTTGTTAGAGATTAAGACATTCACTTGTAGGTACTTGAGGGTACACTCCACCACGATGGCGCAAAACGCAACGCTCATGGAGGCATTGATCTGAGAGCCACCGAAACGGTTGAGTTGCTCGACGACCTTTAGGGTTTCGAGCATGGATTCTCGAACAGTGGCAGTGGACAAATATTTTTCAATGGTTTTGAGGAGAACGATCTTCTTGAAGTTGGAATCCGTATCAGAAAGAGGGCTTGCGTGAAGCATTTTCTTGATTAAATTATCTGCTATTGATATTGGATTTCAAAGAAGGTTTCAGCGACCAAAGGGAAACATCGGGCTCCATCACGAATCTGAGGTCGAACTCAACAACATTGCAACCTACGGACACAAATTCTTAAAATCAACACCATTTTTTAAGATTTATGGAACTATTCCGATTTTCATGTGATTAACAACTTGTTTTATTGATAGAAAAAATGATATTTCATTTTCAACTTTTCAGTTCTCTGTAGCAATTATTTTATACCTCACTCTAGAATTACGATGTAGTACTTGATAGATTAACATTCTCAACTTCTAACCTACACCGTATTGTTGTAATAGTAGGTTTATAGGAGGTTTATTGTTCGCACGAATGCACACACATACACTATTGCGCATGCTACGTGCACGCATGCACGAGGTATTCATAAAGTACAAACAAAGGTTGCCAGTGGAGTTTCCTTTATAATTTATAGCGTGAAAAAAAGGAAAAAACAATTAGTTAGAAAAGGGGAACACATAGGGGTTGATAATTTAAAAGGGAAAAGAATGGACCTTTATCTCCACTCACCCCCAATCCATGGCCATCCAACTCATTTGTAGGAGTTCCCATATAAGTTCCTTCATCTCCTTCTTTACTTGTTAGTTGAGCATCTGAAACCAAATCACAAACACTAGTGTCATCATCCACCAAACCTTCATCTCCTTATTTACTTGTTTGTTGAGCATCTGATGTCAAATCACAAACACCAGCGTCGCTATCCACCAGACCCTTGTTTGTGATCATTGGCAATGATGCTGTTAACTCAAGATAGGAAGGGCGTAAATCTGTCGATGCTTCCGCCAAATAAGCATTAAGCTTGTGATTGACATCTCTTTTGGTATTGATGTCCAACAACCTCTATGTCAAACGGGGGTCCACAAGGGAAGTCTTAATGTCACTTCTCCACCCCCTCAGCTATTCAAGAAAGAAAAAGGCTTCCCTCACCGGATGGTTTCATATACTGACCTCGACCCAACCATATGTTTATATGGTGTCTAGGTAGGCAAGATTGTTAGTGATGGAGACCTCAACTTACAGGTAGTTTAGGGTACACTCCACCGTAATGGCATAATACACGTCACCCATGGAGGCGCTGATCAGAGAGCTGCCGAAACAGTCGAGTTACTCGATGACCTCCAGGGTTTTGAGCACGAATTCTTGAATGGTGGCAGTTGACAAATATTTCGTGAAGCATTTTCTTGATTAAGGTATCTGTCATTGATATTGGGTTTTAAAGAAAGAATTTATCGGGCTCCATCACAAATCAAAGGTCGAACTCAGCAACATTGCTACCTATGGACACAAATTCTTAGAATGAACACCAATTTTTCAAACTATTTTTAATTCTTAAAATTCTTCACTTGAATGATGTGTTTGTGGCATCGCTTTCTTTTGACCATGATATTTTATTGGGTACGACTATAGTCATACCTTGTTTATTACTGCTTCCAATCTCTTCTAGGTCAATTGTCTTTACATAAAATATCCTTTTGAGTGTAGAAAAGTGAATTCCATCTATTCAATTCGTTACGACGAAATTATTTTGAATTCGTTTTTGTACAACTATCGTACCTGAGACATGTGCTTCACGAAGGGAACTCTTGTGCTGATTTTCTGGCCAAGAGAGTGCTATTGGAGATGTACCAGAGGAAATGTTGCCCACACCACTGGTTAGGGTCCAAAGGGGACGTAAGCGAGGTGGTCTATTAGCCTTCGTTAGTAAATAAGAAATTTATTAAAAATCAAATTATTGTTAAATTCTGAAACAATATGAACATTTTAAAATAAATAATTATACTTGTGTTTAATTTGATACATAGTAAGTGTAAAGTTTTTCAATTACAAATTAGCTTATAAGTGACTTTTGAAGTATTTATGATAAGAGTAAAACAACTTTAATAATGTGATGATTTATGATTGATTGATAGCACAAAAAAAATTTATACTGACAATACATATTAATTAAATCCATTATACTTATGTCGGATTGGATACAATATATTGTAAGATTTAATTGTCGTATACTACCATTGCTTCAACAAAAAAAAAAATTGTCGTATACTACCAATGTAAAGGATTTTGATACTTTTAATAAACCATGCATTGACACATCATTAAAAATATTTTATTGTCATAGTAGCTACCTTATAAATCATAGATATGATGATATTTAGTTGGTTGACAATATAAAATTATTTACATTAAAAATATATTAAAATTAAAATGTATATTGGATACCTTTAGAGAGGAATGTATATTGTATACCTTTTTTTTTTTTACTAAAAAGATATTCATTCATTCAAATTGATAAAATACATCGAACAACACAGATCCAACATCGCTAAAAACCGAAAAGGATGAATCTGGGAACAAACTCACAGCACCCAGGTTAGTAACATAACACGGCAAAATCAAAATGCCTACAAAAGTGACAAAATCAAAGTCACCGGAATACCCATGTCTCCGGATCTGTAACATTGACGCCCAATTCTTGATCAAATCTGTGATGGATCGAAGCAGATCTGTCAATCTGAACCAAACGAATACCGCACTAAAACAGGAAATCAAACAAACACCGCACCAAGACGGGAAATCAAACAACGCCTCACCAAGATGACGAACAACAATACCGCCGCCCACAGAAGACGAAAAACATTAAAAACAAGAAGGAAAAAAAACCATATCTATGTGGAAAAATAACTCATTTAGATAAAATGAAAAAAAATGAAGTAAAGGGGTGATTCTAAGCCAAAAAATGGCTCAAAACCACCCCTTCTAATGGTGGCATGTGACTGTGTGTAGAGAGAAGGGAGAGAGTTTGAAGTTAGAGAGAGAATGATTCAGAATTATACCCAGTATATTGTATACCTATATTCACCATCTTGTGATATTTCATGTTAATGAAAGTTCAAACTTTATTGTATCCAATTGCTCTAGTCGCCTTTATGTTTAGAAGGATCTACTTTTTATCTAAAGGGATAAGTGATTTTTTATTTTTTTTTACAAATACCACAAGGAGTGAAATTGTGAAAGAGGTTGAAAATGAGAATTGATCTAAAAAACTTCTGGTCAATTATTATAAGTGTCTGTTTGATGTCTAGAATTGAGCATAGAATTGGGGTTTGGAGTTGAAATTGAGCCTTGGAATTCTAGTTTTCATGTTAGGAATCCATGTATTTTGGAATGAATTAGAATCATAATTTCAAGAACTAATTCCATAGAATTAAAATATAACTAAATTAAATTATTCTCAATTACTCTCAATTGTTAACTGCCATCATAATATTTGTAATTTCATGCTTATCGAGTGATTGCACAAGCATAACAAGATGCATAGCCCCCAGCATTGTCCCTTCCGGCCTTCTGCCACCACCATCGTTAATTCTAGGAAATTAAGTTTAGAATTGTAATTCTACATTCTATATTTTTTCACAACCTAAACATAGAATTTATGATTTTGAACCAATTCCAATATTGTAATAGAATTGGAATTGAGATTAAAATTATAAACTACAATTTTAATTTTATCATCTAAACGAAACAACTACACCAAAATTTGGTTTTACTGACAATTATTTAATAACCATTGACTAATTACCACTAATTCGTTACCACAAATGACCGATAAAAACTATCCTAATCACCGTCTTGACTCTCCCTCTCACTTCCTCTTCTTCACTGAAAATGTCCCTTCCATTTATCACTTGCTCTTAGTCATTACAATAATATGCAGAGAAACAAACTCATGCTACGCCCAAATCACTATGTTTCTAACACACTCTTAGTTCTCACCGATCCTCCATTAATGGCTTCTTGACTAGGTATTATCAATTCCTCAAACTCTCACACTATTTTCTTTTCACATTTAGCTACACGAAATTTCAAGAATATACTGAAATCGGACTCTGTTTCTTCATTTGTTTTTTATTCTTCATTTTCCTGCAATTTTAGGGTTTAATTTGCCCCAAATAACATAGAATTGAACAATTGAGCAAGGTTATTAATCAGTTGCGTTTTTTATTTCTAAGGCTTTGCTTGTTCCTATATCAATTTTGATGTGAATACAGAGGAGATTGGTCGTATCTTGTTTTGATATGGGTATGAGTATTTGAAAAATACATCTAATATATGCAAGATGCTTTCAAATATATCTTAGAGATTGTTCACACCGGTTTTCCATCTGGACTGTAAGTATGCTTCTGCATGTTAACATTCAAACCTTATCATCTATAAATTTTCAGCCCTAGGTTACTCTTGTAAATGCAATGATTGTGTTATATGTGTTTATGTAATATGTATATAATTTATTTTTATATCCATGAATTGTTTTAATTTTGTAAACTTTTAATTCAATACAAATATTTTAACTCAATCTTTACATTTTGGAGTTTAAGTTCTAGCTTTAAGATCTTATCTCCTGTTTTTTTAATAGGCACTGGTTTTGTTTTGGTTTTGTTGTGTTACATAAGTTTAGATATTGCCAATCATCTCTTTCAGCATAGAGGCTGGTAAGAAGTTTGTTGTATATTTAGTGATATTTCAAAAAATTTATTTGAAAATATGATTTTAATAATATCTTAAATAGTTAATTTTTGAAATTATATCATTAATATTTTTTAATTTCATTTGATTGTTTTCATCTTGTTTTAATTGCTATCAGATTGCCTTTCCTTTTTCCCCATGTGCAAAATATATAAAACTGATTCATTCTCATTAATTTACTATCATCAATTTGATTTTGAAAGCAAATATTTAACATGATTGATGAAACCATTTGGGAATTGGCAACGTGCATTTTTTCTCCAAGAAGGTAAATGAAGTTTTTCCTTTGGAGCACTATTTGAAGTTGTATTTCTAATGGGCATTTATTGGCTATTATTTGTTGCCGTTAGAATTGCAAGGTGCATTATTTGATTTGAATGGGAAATGAATTGCCATTACTCCTAGCTATTTTATTTTTGTATAGTTTCCAGACAGGTTTTTCAAGAAGCAGTTCAACTTCAATATATACGTACCAAAAAAGTTCATTTGGATGGGTTAAAAATTCTGTGCGAAAATAATAGTATTTTGATCTTGCTGTTCTGGTCCTGGTCTTTGTGCCAGAAGAGCATGTTATATCCTGGAAGGAGTTTCGCATATTGAGATTATTATTTGTGGGCGAAATAATCCTTAAGGACAGTGTCTCTTGACATGTCTCAGGCTTTCTATTGTAATCAACATTGTTATTTTATCAATATTATTCAACAATCTTAAGGATTATTATGGAGAACAACTCTGATGCCGCAAACAATGTTGTGAATGTTGTCCCTCAACCGGTTGCTACTGTTGTCACCTATGCCAAACCATTTCCAGATATCTCGAAAATTGAGATGTTTGGAGGCCAAAACTATAGAAGATGGCACGAGTGCATTTTCTCTATCCTGGATATGCATGGTGTTACTGCTGCACTGACGGATCCTAAACCTCCACCAGCTGTTGACCCCAAACAAATTGAAACTTGGACATATGCTCATAAGGTATGTAGGCATACAATTATTAGTACATTAACTAATGATTTGTTCGATGTCTATTGTTCTTACAAGGAAGCCAAGGAGATTTGGGACCCCATGAATTTAAAGTATACTGTCGAGGACGTCGGGAAACAAAAGTTCGTCATTGGAAACTATTACAAATGGGAGATGACTGATGAGAAGGACATCAAATCGCAGATCAACGAGTACCACAAGCTATTTGAAGACCTTAAAGCTGAAAACATCACTTTGCAGGATGAGTTCATTGCAGGTTTGTTGATTGAGAAGCTGCCAGAATCGTGGAAGGATTACAAACAACAATTAAAGCACAAGCATAAGCAGTTGTCACTTGCAGAATTGATCTCACATATAATTATTGAAGATACCAACAAAAATGAACTCAAGGAAGCAAGGGCAAAAGTACTGGCCTCAAGGGCAAATCTTATACAAAACAAAAAGAGGTATGAAAATAAAAAATCTGATCATGTTTCCTATGCGCCTAAAGTTGCTTTTAACCCCACTTTCAAGAAAAGGGAAGTTGTTTTATTTGTGGAGAGCCAGGTCATTTTGCTAATTAGTGCAGATTTAGGAAGAGAAATGACAATCCTCCTAAGCCAAAAGCAAATTTGGTTGAAGGAGATGATATAATTGCTGCAGTCATTTCTCAAGCCTATCTACTATCTAGTGGCCAATGTGAAGCAATGGGTGGTAGACTCTGGGGCTACCAGGCACATTTGTGCTAATAAAAATGTGTTTACCTCCTACACTTCTGTAGGGGATGGAGAAGAACTTGTTTATCTTGGAGATTCCTGACCTGCTGCAGTTCTCAGGAAGAGGAAAGTTCTTCTAAAGCTCACATCTGGCAAGACCTTGGCCTTGAATGAAGTGCTTCATGTGCCTAGTATTAGGGCAAATTTGATTTCTGTAGCACTTTTTAGTAAAGTTGGGGTTAAAGTGTCATTTGAATCTAATAAGATTGTAATGACAAAAAATAATATGTTTGTGGGTAAAGGATATTGTGATCAGGGACTCTTTGTACTCAATGTTGAGGAAATTATCAATGAAAATGCATCTTCTTCTACTTACTTGATTGATTCAGTTGATATGTGGCATGCTAGATTAGGACATGTTAGTATTTCTTATATTAAAAAGATGCATGACCTTGGTTGGATTTCTGGTTTTAGTAATACATGTATGAATAAATGTGAGATTTGTATGGAATCTAAATTAACTAAAAAATATTGTCATTCTATCCAAAGAGAAACTGAATTACTTAATTTAATTATCTTGGTGATTTAAAGCAAACCATGACTAGATGTGGTAAAAAATATCATGTTACTTTTATAGATGTTTTTTCCCGATTCACCAAGGTATATTTACTTAAAACTAAGGATGAGGCTTTTGATATGTTTCTTATTTATAAAGCAGAAGTAGAAAATCAATTAAATAAAAGGATTAAAAGAGTTAGATTAGATAGGGGTGGAGAATATATTTTGTTTAATGATTTTTGTGAAAAGTGTGGGGGTGTCTTGCTAAGGTTATGCTACCTGATCCTAAGAAAAGGAAAATTGGTTCCAAAACTTCTGATTGTAGGTTTATTGGATATGCAGAACATAGTGCTGCCTATAGATTTCTTGTTTTAAAAAGTGATATGCTTGATTGCAATACTATTTCAGAAATTAAAAATGCTGAATTTTTAGAACATGTTTTTCCTTTAAAATTTGAAAAGTTACCTCCTTCATCTTCTCAAAATATTAGTGTTTCAAATGAATCTTTACAAAATAATTTTGAAAACACACATGAGGATTTGAGAAGAAGTAAAAGGGAAAGAAAAGAGACTTCTTTTGGAAATGATTTTTATACATATCTTGTGGAAAATAACCCTTTGAGTTTTTATGATGCAATTAATTCTTCCAAATGCACATCTCTGGAAAGAAGCTATTAAATCTGAAATTGATTCTATTACAAATTGTAATACGTGGATTTTAGTAGATTTGCCACCAGGAGCTAAACCTATTGGGTGCAAATGGATTTTTAAAAGGAAATATAATCCTGGTGATTCTATCGATAAATATAAAGCTAGATTGGTTGCAAAAGGTTTTACCCAAAAAGAAAATTTTGATTATTTTGATACTTTTGCTCCTGTGACTAGAATTTCATCCATTCGAGTTTTAATTGCTTTAGGATCAATTTATAAATTTGTTATTCATCTAATGGATGTTAAAACAACTTTTCTAAATGGAGATTTGGAAGAAGAAATTTATATGACACAACCTATGGGTTGTGTTGTTTCTGGACAAGAAAATAAAGTTTGCAAACTTCTTAAATTTTTGTATGGTTTGAAACAAGCACCAAAACAATGATATGAGAAATTTGATCATGTTTTGATTGGTGATGGATTTTTATCTCTTGAAGTAGATAAATGTGTGTATACAAAAACAGTAAATAGTGAATGTGTAATTATTTGCTTATATGTGGATGACATGCTTATTTTTGGTACTTGTCATGATATAGTAAATAAAACTAAAGAGTTTCTTGCTTCAAAGTTTGACATGAAAGACATGGGTGAAGCAAATTGTGTAAAAATATTCTTAATATTATTGATTGTGTTTAGAGTACAATCACTAATCTGAATATATAGCCTAAGCTCTAACTAATGGGCCTGACTAATGGGCCTAATACAAAAGAGCTAATAATTACATATTACATATTTACAACACTCCCCCTCAAGCTGGTGAATGGATATCAATCATTCCCAACTTGCAAGTAAGTTGACCGAATCTTTCTGTTGGCAAGCCCTTTGTTAACACATCTGCTAGTTGGTGTCCAGAGGGAATGTAGGCTGTTGTTATTAATCCACTATCCAGCCTCTCCTTGATGAAGTGTCGGTCTATCTCAATGTGTTTTGTCCTGTCATGTTGAACATGGTTATGAGCAATATTTATAGCCGATTTATTATCACAAAACAACTTCATAGGACCCTCATACTTTATCTTCAAGTCATCAAGCACAATTTTCATCCACAATAGCTCACAGATTCCTTGAGCCATGGCTCTAAACTGTGCCTCCGCACTTGATCTAGCCACTACATTTTGCTTCTTACTTCTTCAAGCGACAAGGTTCCCACACAAGAATGTGGAATAGCCTGATGTGGACCTTCTATCACTCACTGAACATGCATAATCTGCATCAGTATAAGCCTCCATAGTCAAGCTTCCACCTCTTTTGAACAAAAGTCCTCTCCCTGGAGTGGCTTTGAGATACTGCAGAGTACGATCTACAGTCTGTAAGTGTCTTACCCTTGGATCATGCATGAACTGACTCATAACACTGACTGCATATGTTAAATCTGGTCTAGTGTGTGCCAAGTAAATCAACTTCCCCACTAGTCTCTGATATCGGACCTTGTCAACCTTGGCACTCTCCTCTTCGGTGCTCATTCTATGATTTTGCTCGATAGGAACACTTGCAGGTTTACATCCAAGTTTGCCTGTTTCCCACAAAAGATCAAGCGCATACTTCCTTTGAGAAATGAAAATGCCTTGTTTTGAGTCGGCCACTTCAATCCCCAAGAAATACTTAAGTTTCCCAAGGTCCTTCATCTCAAACTCTGCAGATAATTTTTCCTTGAGCAGTTGTCTCTCAATTGGATCATCTCCTGTAATAATAATATCATCCACATAAACAAGAAGTACAGTCACTTTTCCTCCCGGTGAATGTTTGAAGAAAAGTGTATGATCTCCTTGGCTTTGCTTGTAGCCCAAACACACCATTGCTTTTGTAAATCTTCCAAACCATGATCGGGGAGACTGTTTCAGCCCGTATAAAGCCTTCCCCAATCTGCACACTTTGTTTGTTCCACTTGTGGGACCAAATCCTGGGGGAATCTCCATGTACACCTCTTCCTCTAAGTCTCCATGCAAGAAAGCATTTTTGACATCAAACTGGTGTAGTTCCCACCCAGAATGGGCAGCAAGAGAAAGTAAAATACGAACAATATTCATCTTTGCCACTGGAGCAAACGTCTCCTCATAATCAATGCCATAGGTCTGAGTATATCCCTTTGCCACTAGTCTTGCCTTGTATCGATCAAGAGTGCCATCTGACTTGTGCTTAACTATATAGATCCACCTGCAACCAACTGGTTTCTTGCCCCCTGGCCTCTCAACAATTTCCCACGTTCCATTCCTTTCAAGTGCCTTCATCTCCTCATCCATAGCTTGGACCCAATTTACATCCTTTAGTGCCTCTTGGATAGATGCTGGGATTCTCACAGAGTCAACAGCTGTAATAAAACTCTGATGCTGTAGGGAAAGATGTTTAGAGGAGACAAATTGAGAAATAAGGTACTTGCCACACGACCTTTTCCCTTTTCTCAAAGCAATTGGTAAGTCATCTGGATTAGGATCAAGTGTATCAGAAATATGAGAATCAGAAGTGGGGAAATTGTTTTCAATACTTACCTCTGGTTCGGACAGTTGAAGTTGTTTTTGGACCAGGTTGGGTTTTTTTGTCTCCTCTGATACACCAATATTGGCTCACTAGCTTTGTTCTTTGTTGGTGCTAAAGTTGCTGATTCCTGCAAAACAGATTCCAAATGAGGAATAGGAACAGAACCATAAACAGGAGACTCCGAAGCAAGTGACTCAGAAACAGGTAGCTCGAGAAGCGGTGACTCGGAACAGGTAACTGAGGAGTAGGTGACTTAGGAAGACAAGGACCAAGGATGAGAAACTCGGACTCAGATTCCAAATTACTACTCTCCCCCTGAAGCTGAGGGCGAGTGAAGAACGACACGTGTTCATGGAAGGTGACATCCACAGAGACAAAATACTTACGACTGGAAGGATTATAGCACTTGTACCCTTTTTTGTTAGGTGCATAACCCAGAAAGACACATCTGACTGCACGAGAATCCAACTTAGTTCGATGCTGCTTATGAACATGAACAAAGGCAACACAACCAAATACCCAGGACTCAAGACTCTGCATGATATGAACAGAAGGAAAGTGTGAGAGCATAAACTGAACAGGACTAACATTACCTAGAACACGAGATGGTATTCGATTAATCAGATAGGCAACAGCCAACACTGCTTCTTCACAATATGACTTTGGGACTGACATTTGGAAGAGAAGGGCTCGAGCAACTTCAAGTAAGTTGCGATTTTTTCTTTCAGTAACCCCATTTTGTTGCTGGGTGTCAACACATGTAAATTCATGGATGATGCCCTGTTTTCTATTAAAGCTTGAAAGGCTATGATTGACATACTCTTTCCCATTGGCAGAACGTAATCTTTTAATACCTTTCCCAAATTGTGTTTGTACCATATGATAAAAATGAACAAAAAGTTGGGGTACTTCTGATTTATCCTTCATCAAGAAAATCCAAGTTACTCGAGTACAATCATCAATAAAGGAAACAAACCATCTCGCACCAGATATATTAGAAATAGGGGCGGGTCCCCAAACATTAGAATGTATAAGATCAAATGGTTCAACACTTTTATTAAAATTAGAAGGAAAAGAAACACGATGGTGTTTAGCAAACTGACAGACATCATACTTAAAAGACTCAACAGATTGTTATAAAAACAAAGACGGAAACATAGACTTAATAAGAGAAAATGGAGGATGTCCAAGATGCTTGTGCTGAAGCCATACCTGTGATGCAGGAGAGTGAGACTCGGACTGGAAGTAGGAATACGACACCTTCTGACCATTTCTTTCATCAGACAAATAGTACAACCCTCCCTGTTCCTTAGCAACTCCAATCGTCCTCCCCGTGGCAAGATCCTGAAAAACACAATGAGAAGGGAAAAAGGTTATTGCACAATTTTGGTCTCGAGTAAGTTTATGAATAGAGATCAAGTCATTAGAAAGTTTGGGAACATGAAGCACATTTTCGAGTTTTAAAGAAGATTGAAATTCAATATTTCCAGAACCAATCACACGGGTATGAGAACCATCAGCAACAGTAATAGAATGAATACTAGAATGTGAGGTATAAGATGAGAATAATTTGGAATGGAAGGTCATATAATCGGTGGCACCAGAGTCAAGAATCCAAGCATCCTTAGGGATAGTACCAGAGGCAATAAAGGAGCGGGAGCAAAAACTCTTACCAGTCATTGCCAGAGAACAAGAACCAGAAGGCTTACTAAGAGAGTCAAGGGTCCGCAAACGATCCAAGTCTTTGTGACAAATTTGCGCTTCAGCTTCTGCCATAGAAGAGGAGAAAAAAGAATCTGATGAACAGTACCACGTGAACAGTACGCGATGAACAGTACTGCATGAATAGTGGTCGCGGTGAACAGTACCATGACCGCGCTGTCGCCACGCGCCAAAAAGAACGAGCGATTATAAAATAATGCAGTATAGTGCGACAACTCGAGTATCGTCTCTCAAGGACTCTTTAGTTGTTGTTATTATTAACAGAAAATTAGTAAAAGTTAGAAATGGGGGTTTTGAGATTAAAACTAAATTAACAAAACAAATCAAAAATAGAGAAAAGAAACAAAGCAGTTTAAGAAATTAGCAAATAAACAAAAGCGATTAACCTACTGTTCTCAGTTTCCCACTATCATTGGTTCATGCAAATCCTAAGCAGATACTAATCCCCTCCCGGTTGTAGCAACAATTAACAAACGAAAACTGCTACTACAGATCTATGTTCCTATTCCCGAAATAACAAACGGGGTTAAGCTCTCATGAACAAACGAACATGAATGAACACACGCGAAATAACAAACACGATTATATATAGAAACATAGCATCACCGAAACGAAACAATACCACACTATACATTACTGAAATAACAAACAGAAACATACAGCATGGCATTGAAAAGAGAAAAGCAAATGAGACAGGAATCACAGAACCTCAAGTGTTAACAGAAACCAATTGCAGTAGATTAATCCTAGGAGACTAGTTCTCCATTACAAAAGAAAACAATAAACTAAGAGGAAAAACAAAAGACTAACAAGCTCAGAAACTAGCCAAAACTGGCTAATTCTGACTAGACTCTTCAGTTCTGCCTAAGACTATCTTATATACACGTTTCTGGAATTCAAGTCCTCGCGAGGCGAAGCACTTCTCGCGAGGCGAATTATGCGAAAGGTCTGCAACTCTTGGTCTTCTCGCGAGGCGAGCATATCATTCGCGAGGCGAACTCTTCAGCTTCCAAACTGTAACGCCCGTGGCCTTCAACACGGGCAAGCCGTGATTGTCTCTGACTTTTCAGGGTTGGGTGACTCGCGAGGCGAGCCAATTCTTCGCGGGGTGAGACAGAATGGTTGGCAATTTCTGGAACAGTCACCTTCTGTTCATTCACAGGCGAGCAGCCCTCTCGCGGGGCGAAAGTTCCAGATTTATTCTTTTTTATTAACCTGAAAATAAGAAAATATAAGTAAATACTTTATTCACTCTAAATCAACTAAATTAGCTTAAAAACACTTTACAGACTCAAAATACTACTTAGAGACAATCAAGTCTAATTTGGGTAAAAATGATATAAAATTAGCACAAAGCCAAGGTCTTTACTAGTTATAAAACCAGTCAAACAGAGGCTCATCAAAATACCCCAAACTTAAACTTTGCTTGTCCCCAAGCAAACTAAAACTCAAAAACATAAAAAGACTCAAGACCTGGCAAAACATGGCAAAACATGGCAAGCTTAAGGACTCAATTAACTTTCGCACAAATTTCAAGCAATTTTTTTTTCAAAAGAATTTTTCTTTCAATGTTCCCCCCTTTTCAAGCAAAGCAATCCCCACAATCATTTATTCTAAACAGTTGAGAAATTAATCATTCAGACAATCATTACTCTAAGCAGGGGATCCAAGTCACACACAAGAAGGAGATCACCAAAATCAAACAACTGCCTTCCTCACAAGGGAAATTTGTGTTCACTCATCACTCAATTTTTGTCAGGCAATCAACAATTCACTCAATTTCACTTTTAAGAGTACTTCCCATAAATTTGATTTTCATCTCTAAATGACTCCCACAGAAAACATGCAAGCAACATCAGAAGGTCTTTTATGGGTTGTAATGGGGCCTGGCTAAAGGTAGGATATACAAAGGAACTAGGCTGAAGACCCTAGGAACTAAGAGAGCATGAACATCATTTACACTTTAAAATTAAACTCAAGTTCCTTTTCTCATTTTTCTTTTTGCTTTGGGTGACTACAACCTTTTTATTTATTTTTGGCATTTTTTCACTTTTAAAATTTTTTCTTCTTTTTTCTTTATATATATATTTTTTTCTTTTCTTTCTCTTTTTTTTTTCCTTTTCATTTTTACACTTTTTTTTTTCAATCCCAAACAACACATTGCACCTGGTAGCCACCCCAAACTTAATTTCTTGCAACCAAATTTCTTACTAAGATTCCATGCTCTCCTAATCCTAAGATCGGGTTAACATGGTTTTTTCAGATTTTAGCTTATAACATAAGGTTAACAAGACCAATAGGCTCATCGTGGCTCAAAGGGGCTAACTAAGGAACATGCATTAGGAATGGTTATTTTATGCTAAGTAGCTATTTACAAAGAAAATGCCTAAATCATTTGCTACACACATATAATCATGCAAACCAAAAAGAGATTCAAGCAAATTCAGGGAAGTGCAATCAAAAGTGATTTTCACACAATTTAAAACATGTTGGAGGCTCAAAACCTCACCTGGACATTTTTTTGCAAATTATTTGACAGAGATTCTATCCCTAGTGTGTGCTTCCTATCACCCCAAACTTATCATAAATCATGCCATCATAATAAAATCTCAAAGTTCAGTTTTCAATCTCATGGGGATCAAATTTTCAAAAATTTTCCAAATCCTAGGGGTAAACAGTCAATACATATCATGCAATCCATCTATGCAAATATTAATCAAATCCAATAAACTTGCCAATAAAAGACTCAACACACAAATACTCCTGAGCTTCTCAAATTATTCAGGAGCATTATTGACAATAAAACAGAAATAAAATAAGGAAAAGAAAATTAAAAAGAAGAAAGGTAAAGAAAACTCATTGAAGGGCGGTTCCACCAGGATCCCATTGCTTGTAGCATAAGGCCCACGTGGTAGCCAAAGGGTAGAAGTTCATTCCATGCTTCCATGACTTGCAGCTTTGATGCGGAGGTGAGCACTTGACAATTATAATAACTCCACCCAGTGCGGCGGACTTCTCACTACCTCTCGGGTCACAGATGACCTCCTTCTCAATAAAGTCTCCCCAATAGAAGTGGGGCTCAACCTCTTGGATTGGCCATGGTGCAAAATCCAAGGGTGAAAAATCCATCACTGGTGGCTCCTTAGGGGAAGGTGGCAAACAGTTTGAAACGGTTACCGGTGCTGCTTCAACTTCTGCAAGGTCTTCATTCACTGCATTAACAAATTCATCACCTGCTATACAGGCAGAAATTTCAGCACACACCACACAAAGGTTAGAGTTAGTACATATATTACAAGAAAATGAATCAGAAAAAGTTAGAATGTCTGGGAATTCTTCACACAGTGCATCCACCCCATACTCTCAACATATGCATTTGGTTTAATTGCATCATCTACTCCCAAAGGTTCTTCATCATCCTCAAGCACGGTGGAGCAGATGTCCTCTTGATCCTCCTTTTCTAAGTTTCCTGAAAAAAATAAACCTGCAAAACGATCTGCATTTTCTATTTTTCCTGAAAAGTATAAACCTATAAAACATTCTACACACAAAGCAGTTCCATCACAATAACAAGCATTAGGATCAGGGGATTCAACACATAATTCATCATCAACAGAAACATTATCAAAATCATCATCAGAAATATTTTCAAGAATGACTTGTGCCTCTGTAGGTTCTTCAAGGGGCTGTGGAGTTAGCATTGCAGCTGAGTTGGCGGTAACTTGATCAATTAGAGCCCACAACTTTCGAGATTCAGCTTGGTCCCTCTGGTATTGAGCCTCCATCTTCTGTTGAAATTGAAGAAAGTTTGCTTCCATTTGTGCAGTTATCTGTGCATTCATCTGTTTGCACAGGTCCTCTAGGGAAGGTTCGGAAGGTGCAGAGGTGGTCACTTGGCTAGGATAGTATGGTGGTGGCTCACTAAAATTAGGATAATACATGTAAGGCGGTGGTTCATAATAAACATTAGGCAAATATCCATACATGTAATTATCCATGGCAATCAAACATCCAGACAAAGCAGACAGAACTAATTAGCAAAGATTTTTTTTTTAAATGTAACTTTCTGCTAATAACAACAAACAAGAGTCACCGGCAACGGCGCCAATTTTTGACCGCGCTGTCGCCACGCGCCAAAAAGAACGAGCGATTATAAAATAATGCAGTATAGTGCGACAACTCGAGTATCGTCTCTCAAGGACTCTTTAGTTGTTGTTATTATTAACAGAAAATTAGTAAAAGTTAGAAATGGGGGTTTTGAGATTAAAACTAAATTAACAAAACAAATCAAAAACAGAGAAAAGAAACAAAGCAGTTTAAGAAATTAGCAAATAAACAAAAGCGATTAACCTACTGTTCTCAGTTTCCCACTATCATTGGTTCATGCAAATCCTAAGCAGATACTAATCCCCTCCCGGTTGTAGCAAAAATTAACAAACGAAAACCGCTACTACAGATGTATGTTCCTATTCCCGAAATAACAAACGGGGTTAAGCTCTCATGAACAAACGAACATGAATGAACACACGCGAAATAACAAACGCGATTATATATAGAAACATAGCATCACCGAAACGAAACAATACCACACTATACATTACTGAAATAACAAACAGAAACATACAGCATGGCATTGAAAAGAGAAAAGCAAATGAGACAGGAATCACAGAACCTCAAGTGTTAACAGAAACCAATTGCAGTAGATTAATCCTAGGAGACTAGTTCTCCATTACAAAAGAAAACAATAAACTAAGAGGAAAAACAAAAGACTAACAAGCTCAGAAACTAGCCAAAACTGGCTAATTCTGACTAGACTCTTCAGTTCTGCCTAAGACTATCTTATATACACGTTTCTGGAATTCAAGTCCTCGCAAGGCGAAGCACTTCTCGCGAGGCGAATTATGCGAAAGGTCTGCAACTCTTGGTCTTCTCGCGAGGCGAGCATATCATTCGCGAGGCGAACTCTTCAGCTTCCAAACTGTAACGCCCGTGGCCTTCAACACGGGCAAGCCGTGATTGTCTCTGACTTTTCAGGGTTGGGTGACTCGCGAGGCGAGCCAATTCTTCGCGGGGCGAGACAGAATGGTTGGCAATTTCTGGAATAGTCACCTTCTGGTTCGCGGGGCGAGCAGCCCTCTCGCGGGGCGAAAGCTCCGGATTTATTCTTTTTTATTAACCTGAAAATAAGAAAATATAAGTAAATACTTTATTCACTCTAAATCAACTAAATTAGCTTAAAAACACTTTACAGACTCAAAATACTACTTAGAGACAATCAAGTCTAATTTGGGTAAAAATGATATAAAATTAGCACAAAGCCAAGGTCTTTACTAGTTATAAAACCAGTCAAACAGAGGCTCATCATACCACCTAAACAGTAATCGCGCGCATAGTAATGTTGAACAGTGTCGATGAAAAGTACAATAAGCAATAATGGGTGATAACACCTGAAATTGATAAGGGCACAATGACAGTGCCAAACGCTGCAATGAAGGCAGCTAAGAGAGGCCGCAATGAAGGCGGCTTGGGTTTTTCTGCGGAAGCAAGACCCCCAAGATCAGGAGCTCTTGATACCATGTGTAAAAATATTCTTAATATTATTGATTGTGTTTAGAGTACAATCACTAATCTGAATATATAGCCTAAGTTCTAACTAATGGGCCTGACTAATGGGCCTAATACAAAAGAGCCACTAATTACATATTACATATTTACAACACAAATGTAATATTGGGTGTTAAAATTATAAGGAAGGGTGATAGTATAATGCTATCCTAAGAACATTATGTTGAGAAACTTCTAAAGAAGTTTGGGTACTTTGAAGTTAAACCAATGAGCATCCCTTATGATGCTAACACTCAATTGAAGAAAAATAGAGGAAACTCTGTTGCTCAATCTAAGCATGCACAGATTATTGGGAGTCTGTTGCATTTAATGAATTTTTCTAGACCTGACATAGAATATGCTGTGAGCAGATTGAGCATATACACCAATAATCCCAATAATGAACATTGGGATGCATTAGTTAGACTAATGAAATATTTGAGAGGTACCATGAGTTATGGTATTCTATATAGTGGATTTCTCGCTGTATTGGAAGGATACAGTGATGCTAATTGGATCTCAGATTCGGATGAGACAAAATTCACTAGTGGTTATGTGTTCACCCTTGGTGGTGGTGCAATTACTTGGAAATCAGCCAAACAAACTATTATCGCTAAATCTACCATGGAATCAGAGTTTATTGCTCTAGAGTTGGCTGGTAATGAGGCTGAGTGGTTGAGAAACCTCTTATCAAATATTCTATTAGGAGTTAAACCAACTCCTCCTGTACCTATGCATTGTGATAACCAAGCGGCAATAGCCATTGCAAAGAATAAGTGTTACAATGGCAAGAATAGACATATTCGATTGAGACATGATGTTGTTAAGCAGCTGCTGAAAAATGGAATTATGTCCATTAATTATGTGAAGTCAAAAGTGAATTTGGCCGATCCTCTGACAAAGCCTTTGGCAAAGAAATTAATAAATGAAACATCGAGGGGAATGAGACTTAAGCCAATGTTAAATTAACAGTGATGGTAACCCAACCTTTGTGATTGGAGATCCCATGAAGAAGGTTCATATGTGTAATAACAAGTCACTTGTTAGTTCTGGTAGCACTCTTAATTTTGTCTCTTCCTATAGTGTAAAAGTGCTAGACTGCATTTTTGGAGGTTAAGTTGAAAGCTTTTAATGAATTTCATAACCCTTATGGGTGGTGTATAAACTGCAGTATACACTTGATGAAAACAACTATATGAGTGTGGAGTGGGCCCGCTCCTATGAAATTGTGGCGTAATTTCTAGAGCACCCATGAATAAATCAGGCATGCACATGGCCGAAAGGCGCCAAACAGCGTAACAGCAAGATCTGTGGGGTTGTAAAGTGATTGGTAGGGTTCCTACTTACATAAATTAAGTGTATTGGTTCATAGAAGTTTAAAATTTCACCAATACATTGTAGGTAATCGGCTTATCAGTCTAGGTCTGGTTCATAGTCCAAGAGACACCAGGTCCGAAGCATTTACACCTGATGTTTCCTAGCTTAGAATTTTATCTTCAAATTTTTGAAATATGTGGGGGATTGTTGTATATTTAATGATATTTAAAAAAAATTATTTGAAAATCTGATTTTAATAATATCTTAAATAGTTAATTTTCGAAATTATATCATTAATATTTTTAAATTTCTTTTGATTGTTTTCATCTTGTTTTAATTGTTGTCATATTGCCTTTCCTTTTTCCCCATGTACAAAATATATAAAACTGATTCATTCTCATTAATTTACTATCATCAATTTGATTTTGAAAGCAAATATTTAATATGATTGTTGAAACCATTTAGGAATTGGCAACGTGCATTTTTTATCCAAGAAGGCAAATAAAGTTTTTCCATTGGAGCACTGTTTGACGCTTGTCAAGGAATGGGTATGAGGTCATACCTGAGGTGGTAGAGAAACTTGGGCATAAGAAAATGATATAATCAAAAGGAATGAAATGAGTACTTACATAAAACAAACGAGAGATTGGCTTGAGCTACATCCCTACAAAGTAAATGTTCACTAGAAAATGAGGCAAAGAAACCATGAAATCAACTAATAGTAAAGAACGATTTTACTATGAAGAACAAAAAGCGCATAGAGATGAGAAAACCTACTTTCACATGAATCCATTGGAATTGAGAATATTACTCCAAAGTACCCAATTACCCAAAAGCTTATATATAGATGCTCCCCTAAATAGTGTGAAAAGAAGACTATAGCAACTCTGTAAATCATGTTTAAAATACTTTATAGGCTTAATGAATTTTTTTCCCTGAAAACATGGCAACTTTTGGTTTTAGTCCCTGGTTTTTTTTTCTTTGCATTCGGTCCTTTGCAGGGACTAAAACCAAAGTAACCATATTTTCAGGGACCAAAAAGATATTAGTTAAAAAATAATATGTGAAATGATTAGGGATCAAAACACTTACAGCAAACAAAACACTGAATGGTAATGACCAACTCTGGTTATTACTTCACGTGCGTATTGATGAGTGTGATTTCACCTCATATTTCATTGACATTTTGCATGCATTTTCATATAGTTTAGGCATTTCTAATTTGATTTTGGTTAGTTTTTACCTTAGAACGGGTAAGGCGGTTTTGTGGTGTTGTTGTGCAGGAATTAAGGATTAAATGCTCAGGATCAACCATGATGGAGCTTGCATGAAGATGGGGCTTGAAAAGTGAAGAAAATGAGCCAAACAGAGCCCATCACGGCCTAATCGTGATAGCCATCACGGCCATGATCGAGTGGAGCTGAAAAGAAAGAATGGAAAAGTCAGAGCTGATCACGGCCGTGACATGTCAGTTGAACCAGACCCTCACAGGCAGAACTGATCACGGTCTAGCCGTGATGGTGGTCACGGTCGTGACAGACCATTCAGCAGAGCAATCTCCAAGGCAGAATCCGTCACGGCCTGGCCGTGATGGCCATCAAGGCCGGGACGCGGGATATATGGATCTAGAGAAACCGATTTGATCCGAAATTGTGGTTGCTTGAGATTCAAGTTACCCTAATATATAAATAGAGCACTTAGGCTCGAAAATAGAAAACACTTTTTAGGACTTTTGGGTTGCTACACTTAGGCAAAATTAGGATTCTCCTCCTCCTCCTCCTCCTCCTCCTCCTCCTCTTCTTCTTCTTCTTCTTCTTCTTCTTCTTCTTCTTCTTCTTCTTCTTCTTCTTCTTCTTCTCCTCTTAGGTTTTATTTCATGTTTTTGTTAATCAAGCTTGTCATCACCATGGTAATGCTTGAGTAGTAGCTTTATTTCTAGGGATTGAGGCTATGCCCAAGATCTGATTTATGTTATGAATTGATGTTTTACCTTTGTTAATTTCGATTTTTGCGTGTCGTAGATAATCCGAGGAGGAACCTAGCGGTGAACTTAGGTATCAGATCTATAGAATCAGACTTAGGACTTAAATCACAAGAGTTAGAAGCGGTCCTTCGAGGGTTAACGAATTGTCACAAAGCTTAAAGGGTTCAATCTAAATTCAACTACCACGAGAGTAGGGGTTGGTTTAATTGGGCACGGTTTTTGTAACCCGAGAGGGAGCATTAACTTATTTAGGATAAATTCGCCTTCAAAGCAATTTTGATAATTAACAAGGGGTAGTCAATTTAGTAACATAAACAACCTTGTTGGTAACCCAATTCCTAGGAATCCCTTTTGATCTGAAAAACCCCAAATTGATTTACCTTCCTATTTTGTTTAATTGCAATTTTAAATTCGATTGTTACTTGATTCTTATTTCAAAAATCAAAACCTTTTCAAAATCATTTTTATACAGTCCAGTTTAATTGATTTGATAATTAGTTGCGATTTGAGATCACGGCCTCTGTGGGATCGATCTTTTAATTACTTGGCAACGATTCCGGTACACTTGTCGGAATTCACTCCTATCACGTGTGTTATGTCTCTGCAACTTAGAATGAGATAGAGCAAAATCGTAATTCAGAGAAACTAATTTGAGAGAGTAAAATATGAGAGAGAGAGAAATTGTAATACAGAACACGAGATTACAGTTTCTCCCTCTCACATTCTACTCTCTCAAATTAGTTTATCTGCATTACTGTTTTTCTCTATCTTATTCTAAGTTGCAGAGACATGACACACGCACGTGAGGTAATATGCAGAGTTGGCCATTACCAGTCAGTGTTTTGTGTGTTGTAAGTGTTTTGATCCCTAATCATTTCATTATTTTTTAACTAATATCTTTTTGGTCTCTGAAAATATGGTCACTTTGGTTTTAGTCCCTGATTTCTTTTTTACCGATTGCAAAATTTTAAAAATTAAAAAGACTGAATGCAAAGAAAAAAAATTTTAGAGACTAAAACCAAAAGTGACCACATTTTTAGGGACCAAAAAAAATCATTAAGCCTACTTTATATTTTTCACATAACTTCATACATATTAGAAATTGATTTATACGATTAACTAAAAAGTTCCTCTCTAAGGAGGTTGGGTCTTATTAGGGGCTTGCTGATAGGATTGGACCGAGTGCGGAATTGGACATAAGAGCAATTCTAGCCGTCCATTGTAAACGACCCGCTAATGGGCCTGTTTGCTTTGTTTTCAGTTTCCTATTTTCAGAAATAATTATAAAACTATCACATTGTTTTCATCCTGTTTTCTGTTTTTAGAAATTTGTACAGGAAATGAAACAGGAAACTTTTAAAAGTTGTTTTCAGTGTTTCCTGTACAATTTTCTGAAAACATGAAACATAATGAAAACAAGGTGGCAGTTTTGTAATTATTTCTGAAAACAGGAAATGAAAACAAGAAACTGGAAACAAAGGAAACAGGCTAAATCCATATTTTGGTCCCTTATCTTTATAATTAGTTTTCATTTTGGTCCCTTATCTTTTTTTTTGGTTCCGTTTTGGTCCATATCTTTCAACCGTTAGCCTATTTTGGTCCCTTCCGTCAGTCTGTCGCTGTCAGTCGTCGGAAACCGCCACGGTCAGTCACCGGAACCGCAGCTGTTGCCAGAATCTCATAGGAATCTGGGTTTTAGAGAGAGAGAATCATATTTTCCTCTCTCTTCCTCCTTCTTCCTTCTTCCTCCTTCTTCTCCGATGTTGTTACTGTTTCGTGGAAGAAGGAGGAAGGAGGAGGAAGGAGGAAGAAGGAAGAAGGAAGAAATAGGAAGAAGGAAGATTTCTCTATCTAAAACCCAGTTTCCGGCAGCGGTTTCCAACGATTGACGGTGGATACCTAACGTCATCAGTGCAAAACTGACGGAAGGGAACAAAATGAAACCTAAAAAATGATAAAGGACCAAAACGGAACATAAAAATATAAGGGACCAAAATAAAAACTAAAATAAAGATAAGGGCCAAAACATTAATTTAGCCAATTTAGTTTCCAATTTGAGTTATGACAGCAAAAATATATTCCAATTGGAGTTATCCAGCTATGAATATATTATTGTGTCAAAAAAAAAAAGCTATGAATCTATTATATATTATAAAAAAAAAGTACAATGAAATAATTATTACAATTAATAACATAGAAGTTGTCTATAACTCTATATCTTCGGTAAAAAAAAAAAAGAAGTTGTCTATATCTTTCTTTTTCTTTTTATAAGCAAAATATTTAGTATAGTAAAGGGTGTCTATTAAAAAACAACACAACGAAATCGGTTATATAACAATAATCTATATCTTTAGAGTAATGATACTTGGATATAATTTTGATGTCCAACATCGTATATTCATTTATATTTGTTTATTATTTTTTTTCTCTCATCACATATATTCAACACTTCAAAACACTTATCACTATACGGTATCCACTGTAAGTGTCCAAATCCGTGTCCATTTATCATTTCAGATATCTTTATAATAAATAAATGTAAAGGATTGTTAACAACCTTGTTTCATCTAACAACCTCATTTTATTATTATTATTATTATTATTATTATTATTATTATTATTATTATTATTATTATTATTATCTATATATTAAGAGTAATGATATTTGGACACAAAAATGATGTCCAACACCGTATAAAAGTACTCATCATCACTTATTTATTGTTTTCTTCTCTTATTATGTTTTTTATCACTCGCAGGACACTCACAAGTTCTACGATGTCTATACGAGATGTCCAAACTGTGTGTCCAAATATTTTTACTCATATATTAAGGCGGCTTCTTGGGTAAGGGTGTAAAAAAGTCCCTCACCCCACGAGGGAGCCATTTGACAGCTTATAGCAAGTGGACATGGGGCACTTTTCATAAAATTAAAGTCTTGGATAAAAAGTTGTAAATAATAATTTTGTAGTTTGGACCCTGACAAAGAAATATTTCAATAAATTCCAAATATCAAAGAAAGAATTCATGAAAAGTTTGGTTTCTTTGTCAGGGTCCAAATATCAATCTCCTCCTTCCTACCTATTAACATTCACAACATGAAAATTATGCATCTGATTATGTTTTAGATCTTATAAAATGGATTATTCCTCGAAGAGTGGTGGCAAGCTTGAAAGCCCTATCGCTTTGATTACTATCGTTGTAATCAAACCTTTCATGAATTCTTTCTTTCTCAGAAACATTTGCAGTTTGGATGCAGTGTTCTTCAATAAATGTTTCCGATACATATACCAAAATAGAAGGGTGATGCGTTCATCAAAGAATACCCATACAATACAATACACACAAAATAATCAGAATAATGAACAAGAACATATTTCCAAGTTTTGTACAACCGGCACGATTCCATGGTCCCTCCCTTCCATATTAACAGTACCCATCTGTGTCTTCACCATCCAAATATGCAGCACACCCCACTACAAATAAAAGGTCATTTGAAAAAACTCATGTTGAAATCTCAATTCTAATCAGATTCCAAGCATAAATAAACAAATCAAATGCAAAATTCTTGACCAATTCAACAAACTAGGTCAAAATAAAATATAAACAGAGCATCATCACTAAGACTCCGGTGACAAAAAAAATACCACCCAACTGCTAAAAAAAAACCTCATCCTCAAGCTCCTCCGCCGCCTCAAACTGAATCTTCGCGAACCAGAACCAAGCCTCCACCGCACCAGACCCACGAGCGCCGCCGCGTCTCCCACCGTTGTCCTCTCCGCCATTGTTTCATCCACCCAACCGTCGTACGACCAGCGACCCGCACCACCACCGGACGTCGCTGTCAAAGTCGTCGTCCCGACCACCACTCCGCTGCGTCCCTCCGCCGCTACGATTAATTTACCAAAATGATTATTATCAGATGTGAGGGATTTGCGGATGTATCCACGGATGTACCAATGTTAGTCGACGGTGGCGAGATGATGTAGAAGAACATGGGTGTCTGAAGGTGGTGAGGTTAAGACCAAAGAGGCGATTAGGGTTTCTTTTTTCAATTTTATATGTTGTAATTTTCTGGAAATTTTTGGGTCATTTTGCAAAACTTGTTAAAAATCAACAGGTTAACAACATGTTACCTTAGATAGATCTCAACCATTAACTTATTAAATTAATATATCCAATGATGTATAATATTCCCTCACTTATGAGGGACCTATTTGATCCCTCATGCTAGATGCCACCATATATTAAATCAAAGTACAATTTATTAAAAATCACTTCAGCGATTATTTTTTAACTAACTATATATATAGAGTATATTTATAATTTTATTTTCTAATTAATATAGATAGTTTTAAATTATATATTAACTAATAAATTAATTATACGTGTGTTATTTATAGGTTTTCTTCAATTATTTCTTTTAGTGAAGTATATCTATTTTAAAGTGATAATTTATCTGTTTTAACCAAAAGCTTGAGTTCCTGGAAGCATCGTGTGTGGGCTGTGGGTGCTGAACATTGAACAAGGTCAGCAGACAGCATTAACAAACAGACAAACTAAAAAGTAAGAGCATCAATCACCCCTGATGTCCCCTCTCCTCTACCTCTTCCACCTTGTCTTTTCCACCCTCCTCCTCACCTTCCCTCCCCCCTCCCTCTCTGCAACCCCAACTCTATGCCCCCTCAACACCACCGTCCTCACCGTCGTTGGCAGCGGCTCCAGACCCTCGTTGGACTCCGGCACTCAGTGCCATTACATCCTGCAAGCCCTCCACCTCCTCCAATCCGACTACCTCCGCCGCAAAGGCCTCTTCGTCCCTCCTATCTCCTCCGCCGACTCCTGCTGGACCACCTTCCAATCTTTCATCAACCAGTACGACTCAACGTTCGATGTTCGCTCCTCCTGCGGCCTCCAAACCTCCTGGATCTCCCAGGGCTGCATGAATATCACCACTAAACAAGAGTTCGAAGCACAAGTCCCCACCACCGCCCTTCAATCTGTCCAGCGAAACTGCAACCAGTCCCTTGAAAACAACGCTCCCTGTGCCCTCTGCACCACCACCTTGTCCAATTTGCAATCCTACTTGACCGGAACCACCGTAGGTAACGTCTCTGATTGCAGGGCTTATACCTCTATCTATGCCGCTTCTCTCTCCGATCCCACCGACCCTGGAACTGCCAAGTGCCTGTTCGGCCTTGATTTTTCCTCTTCCCGTTCCGGTGGTAAGAGTAAAACCCTTGTTATTGTTCTTGTTTCAGTTTTTTGTGTGTTGGGCTTGTTGCTGGTTGGTGGGTTTTGGGGATACTTGAGATTGAAGCAGAGGAAGAAGAAGAAGAAGAAGAAAGGTATTAATAGTAAAACTGAAATGGGTTTGTCTTCTAGGTTGGATTCCATGAGTGAGAGTACCACTTTGATTAGGTTCACGTTTGATGACATTAAGAAGGCGACTAGGAACTTTTCAAGGGATAATATAATTGGGAGCGGGGGTTACGGGAATGTTTATAAAGGGGTGTTGTTAGATGGGACTCAAGTAGCGTTGAAGAGGTTCAAGAATTGTTCAGTTGCAGGGGATGCTAGCTTCACTCATGAAGTTGAGGTTATTGCAAGCGTTAGGCATGTGAACCTTGTTGCTCTGAGAGGTTATTGTACTGCCACCACTAATTTGGAAGGTCACCAGAGGATTATTGTTACTGATTTGATGGAAAATGGGAGTCTTGATGATCATTTGTTTGGTTCCGCAAGGAAGAAACTCAGTTGGCTAATCCGTCAAAAGATTGCTCTAGGCACGGCTAGGGGGTTGGCTTATTTGCATTATGGGGCTCAACCTTCCATCATCCATAGGGATATTAAAGCTAGTAACATACTTCTTGACTACAAGTTTGAGGCCAAGGTTGCAGACTTCGGACTAGCAAAGTTCAACCCGGAGGGAATGACACATATGAGCACCAGAGTAGCTGGCACTATGGGGTATGTTGCCCCCGAGTATGCTTTGTATGGGCAGTTGACAGAGAGAAGCGATGTCTTTAGTTTCGGGGTTGTGCTTCTTGAGCTTTTGAGTGGGAAGAAGGCTCTTCAAATGGATAATGATGGCCAACACAGTGCCCTCACTGACTTGGCTTGGTCGTTAGTTAGAAGCGGTAGAGCTTTGGATGTTATTGAAGATGATATGCCAGAACCAGGTCCACCACAAGTTCTTGAGAAGTATGTGTTGGTTGCTGTCCTATGTTCTCATCCACAGTTATATGCTAGGCCAACAATGGATCAGGTTGTTAAAATGCTGGAGACAGATGAATCAGTACCCTCAATACTAGAAAGACCAATTCCTTTTATTGCTGAAAGGATTGATATTGAGAAATCTGTCAGCAGTAACTCGGGTCAGCTGTGCAGTCCAACCGGCTATCAAGCATATACATTACAAAGTCGCCGCCCTTCTAATTCAAAGGAAGAAGAAGGAAGCTCGGTGTTGGGACTGTGAGCACGGATTGAGATTGGGGAAACTGGTTATCTTCCACTAGCTAGTGTCAGCATGATTTGCTTGTACATTTAGATTTTAGATTCTATGTTTCCTGAATACTAGTTTTCTGTTGTAAAGCCAAAAAGGGTGTACAAAATTGGATTCCTTTCAGAGTTTATGTGTTGGCAGTAGAATATGTGATAATGAAGTTTTGCTGAATTCAGTGTCAGATTACTATGTTAGAATTAATCTTTCATTATGAAAATCTTAAAATGCAAGATGTTGATGTTTGATTTAAGCAAGCGTATACCCAATTGTGGTCAAAGCTCAGTTGATGATTGCAACTTATTGTGACAAATTATTACAATTTGTTGAAGCAGAGGAGGACAGTTTGTACTTGGTACAACAGTTTGCTTTCACTGTGAATTGTAGGCTTGCAGAGTTGCGGCATGGATCTGTCACCTGTCAAAAAAAGTAAATTTATGGGTTAATCCAGGCGGCCCCTAAATATGATGTTTGGTTGGATTATTCTTATTCTTCATAACCTGCGCTGGCATTCATTTTATGGTAACCTAAAATCCCATCCTCATACCATAAAAGTAAGAGTTGGCAGGGATGTTTACTAGAGGAGTGTTATTTTGACATCAAAATCATATGCCAACACTTATTTTTATACTTTTCTCATATATTTATTTATTATTTCTCTCTTATCTTTCATCCTTATCTTTTCTAAACTCAATGATTGATGGTGTCAAAAGTTGATGTCCAAAATTGATATCAAAATATCATTTCTAATTTATTATCAGACAAATATACAGATAGATTCCCATGTTTAAATAATTTTTTTAAAAATTAATTTAATATCATGTGGCTCAATGGACCACATATATCATATATTAAAATGATAAGAACATATACTACACTTATTATATTAGCAACTGAACTCGTGCAATCCACATGAATAATTTTTGTAACAATATAAGTTAGAAATTAGAATGACTTAATACCAAATAAAATATACAAAATATGGTTAAAAACTATAAGCATTAGAAATTAGAAATAAGATATATTTATATTGTTACAAATTCGGTTGTCACTTCAAGTTTTATGAAAAAATTATGGACGAATTACAAAATTTAACCAATGTTGATGGTTAATTTTGACTCTTATGAGTTTAAAGGAATGATAATTTCATAATTTGACTTTTACACATTAAGTAAATTTCTGAAAAACAATTTCCATTCTTAAGTCAAGAAAGTCTCTCATTACTTGTTCTCAGACTGAAGTTTAAATAGTCTCTTGGAATACTAATCTTTAAGAGGGATCAATGAATGGGTTAGTAGTGACAATTTCCTAAAATGCATATTGTTTTAAATTTTAATCTTTTAGTTTTGGTGTATATTTCAATTGATTATAACTTTCATATAAAATTTAAAAAGTACGGAAGGAACCAAATCTTAAACCAAAAACAACTTAGTTAAGCCTTTGTCTTTTTATTGTTTGTATAAATACATTAAAATATTAAAGTATTAAAATAAAAAATATATAAAATAAAAAATGTTAAATAACAGTTTAAAAGTGAAAAGAATATATTGAATTATTCAAGGTAAAAGCTTTTGGAGTGTCTATTTCATTAGAGATAACTTCTACAGATTTTCAAAAACTTTCTTTGTATACAACATTTTGGGTAACACTAGACACATTTTCATCTTCATCTAAAATAAGTATCTTCAACCCCTTCCTCGACCTGACTCTAGAAAGTGCAACATAAAGTTGTCCATGAGAGAAAACTAGTTTAGGAAGAAACAATCCAACATGAGATAAAGATTGTCCTTGAATTTTGTTTATGGTTATGCAAAACAGAGGGATATAGGAAACTGTCTTCTTTGAAACTTGAAAGACATTCCAATATCTGAAGGTATTAGATTCATCATTGGAATGTAAATCTTCTCTCCAAGGTTAGTTCCCGAAACAACTGTACCTCCAATAATATTCCTTCCTACTCATTGACGATTAGTCCGGTACCATTGCATAAACCTCCACTTGGATCAATATTTCGAGTAACATGATTGAAACTCCAATCTTAAAAACCAATCTATGATTTGGAATTCCAGATGTTTTGATATCATTTAAAAATTCTGTCGTAAACCACGCACTCTGAAGTTAGGAATCTTCATCTGACTGACAAGGTGAGTCAGAACTGAGATATTCCTTTTCGTCTCCTGGTATCAAGGAAAGTATGAAATTGTTGACCTTCTCAACAGCTTCCAATGTGGGTGCCAATATTTCTCTTTCTTGAAAGAAAGCTGTATCAGTTATATTATTCAACAAATCAGGATAAGAAAAGTTTACCAAGTGTAGCAAAGGATTGTCTGTGTCTTCAATTAGAAGGTCAGATGGAATCTCTATTTCACTTTCCTCATCATCTTTGCCATTAACAAATCCATCCCCTACTTTTAGAATCCATTCAGCAAACTCTTTTATTAGCCCATTATCTTGTGCTGTTAAGGAAGTCTTCAATCTCATGTTCTGTTTTAACACTTTACAAAACTTCCACAAATAAGATGAGTTTATTGTAGCACCAATGATGTCCTGTTTGCAACCCTCACTACAACAGAAAAGGCTTAAGATAGCATTTCCGTGTGCCTTTTAATAGAGTTTTTAAACGCTATCTATTCCCCCGCAATTAAAGCTTCTGACCTAAGATAGCGCTTCCGAAACGCTATCTTAGGGTACATCTAGGATAGCGTTTCCTCAAAGAAACACTATCTTAAGGTATTTTTTTTAAATGTTTACACTGATTTTTCCAAATTATCTCTTCATTCATCAAAACCCAGTACATAAGAAAAGCGTATGAAAAACATCAACCAAATCAAAACACAGTAAAGCTAAAAATCATGATATTCAATGTATCAAATTAATACAATTGTGTGTAAAAGATGAAGACCGACAACATAAACAAAAACAAACAAAAAAATTACACAATCCTCAAATCCCCTCTCATTTTGAAACCCTAATATTACATAAACAAAAAGGAGCGTGAAGGAACATAGATAAGGAAGAAGGGACCTGGGGCGCGACTGAAACCGTGAGATGAAGGAACTTCGAAGGAACCATGAAATCGTGATGGGTGGAATAGATCTGGACAAAGGAACCATGAAACCATGATGGGTGGAGTAGATCTGTTTGAATCGTGAAACAACCCAAGGTTGCGACTTCAAAAACGAAGGAAGGCACATCGTTGCCTTGTTAACGATAGAAATAAAAAGAATACCGCGGGACAAGGGAATTGAATGCCTCTCACGTTTTTAAATTTTGGAAAAGGAAACAATAGCGTTTCTGTATAGAAGTGCTATTGTAGGGGTACATAAGATAGCGTTTGCTAGCGGAAGCGCTATCTTAGGTGGTTAGTTAAGATAGCGTTTCCTCAAGGAACCGCTATCTTTTCCTGCAGCTTGACTTTTAATAGCGGTTCCTTAAGGAAACGCTATCTTAGGTGGTTAGTTAAGATAGCGTTTCCTCAAGGAACCGCTATCTTTTACTGCAGCTTGACTTTTAATAGCGGTTCCTTAAGGAAACGCTATCTTAGGTGATACCTAAGATAGCGTTTCCTTAAAGAACCGCTATTAAAAGTCCCCGCCTCACTTTTAATAGCATTTCCGCACGGAAATGCTATAAAAGGTGCGTTATTAAAAATCTAATCTGTTGTAGTGCCTTTCGAATAACCTGTAAAATTTGACGAAAGTCACTGCCTAGTACCACAACTTTCCCTCCAAATTGTTGTTCTAATTCTATTGGGATTTTTGTGTCTCATAACATCTCTCAAAGTCCTGTCAACAACTTCAAAACAGAATTTGTTTAACATTGGAGCTTCATCCCAAATAATAAATTTGGCATATATACTGGAGAAGTTCCGCCTTTTGACTACCCTGCCTTATATTGCAATTAGACATTATTTCATTGATGACCAAGGGAATATTAAATTTAGAATGAGCGGTTCTTCCTCCTGGCAAAGTAACGATGCAATACCACTGGACGCTACATTGAGGACTATGTTGCCTTCTGATCTAAGAGCTACTGACAGAGTATTCCATATAAAAGTCTTTCATGTTCCCCCATATCCAACAAATATGGTATTCTAGAACCATTGAAACTCGGGACAGACCACATTTTGACTATTTCAACTTTGAGGTTCCATGTAAACTTTGCAGATGTTACAGCAGAGACCAATTTATACGATGCATCGATGATGAAGAATTAGCACAAGAATATTAGTAGGCAAATATCAGCAGGCAATTATATGAGCTAGAAGCAAGATATGATGACTGAAAGTGATCAGGAGTCAACAATTTATAGATGGAAAATAAGTAGTTGGCATGATTTTTGTTATAATGAATAATTAATTGTAATGAATAAAAATGAATTCTGATGATTCGGATTTTCTGTGCTATCAATATCTATTTTGATTGATTTTAAATATCAGTACAATTTTCAATATCAGATTTTCTATACTAATCTTACACGTTCTATTTATGTATTAAATGATTTTGATTGTATTTAGAATTTTTTTTTTAATTTTATAGCATTAAAAAATTGTGGTATTAAAGGATTTTTTTTAAAACAATTGCGGTAATAATCTTACACGTTCTGTTTATGTATTAAAGGATTTTGATTAGATTCAGATTTTTGTAAAAAAAAAATTAATTTCATAAGTATTAAATATTAAAATTAAAATTTTATAGCATTAAACTACTGATGCGTTATAATTTTTGTATTAAAAGATTTTGATTGTATTCACTTTGATTGTCAATTAGTATAATTTCCTTATAATCAATACTTATATATCAATTTGTATTGGAATTATATGAATAATTAATGAGCAATTAAGAAAATATCTTGAAAACATTTTAAAACTTGAAATTCGAAATTTGAAGTAAAAATTTAAAATTTAAAAGTTTTAAAAAAATAATAAGTTAGAGTAGTATATTAGAAGCTATTGCAGTTAAAAATAGTATTCATATTTTTTTTAAAAATTTTTATAGCATTACAAAATTGTGGTATTAAAGGATTTTTTTTAAAAAAATTGCGGTCCAGATTTTTTTTTAATATTTCTATACTAATCTTACACATTCTATTTATGTATTAAAAGATTTTGATTGTATTTATATTTTAGAAAAAATTAATTTCATAAGTATTAATTATTAAGATTAAAATTTTATAGCATTAAACTACCGATGCATTATTCATTTTATATTAAAGGATTTTGACTGTATTCACTTTGATTGTCAATTAGTATAATTTTTTTGCAATAAATACTTATATATCAATTTGTGTTGGAATTATATGAATAGTTAATGAGAAATTAAGAAAATGTCTTGAAAACATTTTAAAACTTGAAATTCGAAATTTGAAAAAAAACATTTAAAAATTGAAAAATTAATTTCATAAGTATTAAATATTAAAATTAAAATTTTATAGCATTAAACCACTGATGCGTTATAAATTTTGTATTAAAAGATTTTGATTGTATTCACTTTGATTGTCAACTAGTACAATTTCCTTGCAATCAATACTTATATATCAATTTGTGTTGGAATTATAACCCATCAGTAGTTTAATGCTATAAAATTTTAAGAAAATATCTTGAAAACATTTTAAAACTTGAAATTCGAAATTTGAAGTAAAAATTTAAATTTTAAAAATTAGAAAAAAAGAATAAGTTAGAATAGTATATTAGAAGCTATTGCATTTAAAAATTGTATTCAGATTTTTTTTAAAAATTTTATAGAATTAAAAAATTGTGGTATTAAAGGTTTTTTTTTTTAAAAAAATCGCGGTCGAATTTTTTTTTTTTTAAATTTCCATATGATAAGCTATTGCACCATATATTGACACATGTTGAAATATGCTTAGCTTGAACCTTCTTTTTTATATATAGTATAGATATAGATTCCCATGTTTAAATATAATAGGTGTGTGAAACATAAATTAATGCATTCTTTGCTAGACAATATAAGCAATTGGTTGAACGTAATAAATTATTCGAAACCTTCATGATATTTTGGAGCTTTAATTGGTGTCATCTAGCATGATTGACGATAACAACATATTAGTGTAGGCGTGGCTAGGTAAAAACAAAGTGTTGTTACTAATTAGTTGCATTTGCACTGTTTGGTATATATGATGGTGGTGAACATGATATATGTTTAGTTCTCTCTTTTTGGGTAATTATAATGGTCCGGGATATGCTGGGGTGGCTGGTGTTAATTGAGAATTGATAGCAGTAATTCACTATGCTGTTGAGGTTGTTTCTTTGTTAGATCCTGTGACTTGTGGTGGTTTTTTCTGGGACAATAGGTGCGGTGCTTGTATAATATCTTCTCCTCTGCCTTTGGGGCATGCGATTTTGGAAGCAAATGGCTACTATTCTGATTTTTAGGGCAGTTTTTTTTTCATGGGTTTCTCTCTTTTTGCGCTGTACAGGCATCTTCTAGCTGTGGTTATATGTCTTTCAGCATTTCTCTTCTCCTCTGGTCTTTATCTGCTTGTGTGTGGATTGTAATAGGTGGGCACTAACACCTACAATTGGACGCTTCTCTTCCCTCTAGTGGCCTTTCATGGGCCTTTGGTTTCAGCATTTTTTTTGGGTTCTTATTAGTTCTTGGTTACTCATTGTGGCATAAGAAGGTTCTCTCTGCTGTTTTTTTTTTTAAACCAAAGAGTATATTTATTGAGAGTACTAGGAATACTCTAATCCGTATACAAGAGCATGGAGCAAAGAAAAAGTGGAAAGCTAGTGTAAAAAGACATAAGGTTCTCTGTGCTGTATTTTGACGGATTATTATTTTAGTTCTTTGAACTGGCTTAAGGTTTAGACCTTTGTAATCCGAAGATAAGTTTAGTAGTCTAGTTATCCCTTTTACTCCTCGTCAATATAATTTAGCATACAAAAAAAAAATTAAAGAAGGCCAAAGCTGTTGTGCCAAAATAAGTCTCAAACAAGCTTGTCTGAGATTGAAACAGCCTACAGATTGATGAGTACGGAATAATATGCAACTCTATTCAGCGAGACCTTCTAATGGTCGAAGAATAATCTCCTTCATCGAAGACAAATAATTAGTCATGTAGGTCAGCAAAGAACAAGCTCCTGCTTCATAAAATAGTGGACCTGCTTCATAAAATAGTGGACTGGTAGCCTCTCTTTGGAAGCTACCCGACTGTCCTTTATAGTGCATATGGTACAAGTTCTTCTATAAAAAAGCATGGCCTAACCAAAAATGAAGGCAAAAATAAATAACCATTAAAAAAAAACTGAACCCAACATGTTTCTGCTATGATATCCATGTATTTTGTAACTTGATGACTCTGAGTGTACATGTAAATGGAGTACAGCTGGGAAATCGGTTCTTTTGAGTTCAATCATCTTTATACCTCTTTTTTTAATTATTGTTGTTTGCCTAGTGCTTTAATTTATTAAGTTAAACTAAGCAGGATAATTGTTGATTAATGATATTTATGTCACGATCCAAAAACAGCAGTGACCGACGATGAGGCTTACATTCCTAGCTTGACAAGCCTATCAATTTCATAACATACTTGACAGAGGAAAAAAAAAGAGATTTGTTACAAAATTTTCGACATAATCTCCATTATAATTTCAACATCCCAAAACAAAAATCACCTACTAAAATATTCATATTATTATTCCAGAAGTTTCAGTCACACAAATACATCAAGTTTGGTATTTAGACCATTAATACAACTCAAAAGAATCCAGTACTAGTTTTCTATAGCTGTAGAGCGAAAAGAGTGACACTACATGAATGATCCGGAAGTCATTGTGACCAACTACTCGATTATCCCGAGAATCTGTATGAAAATAAAGAAGTGTGATTTACACGTACTCATGAATAAGGGCATAACAACCACCATGAACTAGAAGGGAAATAATATTAACGCACGAATAGTTATTCTTTCAAACATAATAGCAAGCATACTGGAGTGCCGATACAATAAAATCAAGTAACTTTAATGAAGTATATTTATAAAAACCATTAAACTTGCAAATTTAACATGTTACAAATAATAATATTTTCAACACACAATCTAGTAAAAGAGGTAAAAATAGAAATAAGTTAGTAAAGTGACAAAGCATAAGTTTTGAGACACTTTAATCATAGTGGGGTCACACACGAGAGAACAAAAAATTGAGGCGGTTCCATCTCGCTGATAGCCCTTCCCTTCTAAGGGTGGCCTCTCCCATTGAGGCGACTCCATCTAAAGGATAACCTTCTCATCTTTCAAGTCACATCAAACATATCTTATCGGGGGCGGCTCCATCTCGTTGATAGCCCTCTCCATGCATTGGCGACTCCTCTAACGGATAACCCTCTCCTCTCGGAATCATATAACTTGGTGCACCTAAACCGTTACCCCCGTTAACGGCTACAAGATTCTAACATGGATCCCTCAGTTCACAATACTCAAATAATTTTCAGTTAATATCAACCTCTTCAAAATTGAAAATTCTCAGTCTCATATTTCAAGCTCAACTGCTATCAAATAAGTGCCCTTTACAAATCTCATATATAATCAAAATTATTTAATAAAAACCCACAACCTTAAAATATTTAAGAATGGTTAAAATGAACACCAAAGATATGTTTCTGCAAATATAATTGCAAAACCAATTTAAATATAACAAGATAATTAGAAACAATAACTATAAAATATTTAAAATATGTAACAATTATTATTATCCACTCACAAATATGAAGAGGCAACAAATCTGCTCTCGATAACTCAAAGGAAAGCAGATAGGAACTACTTGAAAAATCTCAAGAGCTTAAATGCATGGCTTCACAGAGTGGGAACTACTCCAGGAAGCTTCTCAATGAGAGTCAAATCTGCCCCCTTTTGATCTTTAATATATTTTTTTGGGTTTTTATGAAACAATGCATTTCATTCTTTTCCCTTAAAAAAATTTTGACCTCAAATTTTAAAGTCATCACTAACCTTGAGTTTCAAACAAGTGAGATACTTTTCACGCGTTATTGCTTCAGGTTCTCTTAATATTTTTTTCACCAGATGGTCCTCGACAAACAACTTTCACTGACACAATATCCTTAGATCGTAACCGCTTCGCTCACTTATCTACGATGGCTATGGGCTGCTGTGTGTAAGATAAATGCTCATCTAATTGTACATCTTCATGATGAAATATGTGAGAAGGATAATATAATTATTTTTGAAGCATAGATATATGAAAAATTGGATGAACTCCTGAGAGATCTAGAGGAAGAGCCAAACGATAAGCTACAGGTCCAACTTTATCCAAAATCTTAAATTGCCCGATGAATCTAGGACTTAACTTGCCCTTCTTGCCAAACCACAACATGATCACCGAGATCAAACTCTAAAGGGTGTCGCTTTCGATCATAATAAGATTTTTGTCAACTCTGAGCTGTAATTAAACGGTCTCGAATCAACTTAACCTTCTTAAATGCAAATATTGATCCCAACTCCCACCAAGATCTAGAACACAAGCATGAAGCATATCCTCTAATATTTGTATAGTCCTCTCAGACTGGCCATCATTTTAGGGATGAAAGGCTGTACTAAGATTCAGATGAGTTCCTAAAAAAGTTTGAAAGGACTTCCAAAATTGAGCAGTAAATTGAGTCCCTCGATATGAGATAATAGACATGGTACACCAAGTAAGGGGACAATCTTATCCAAGTAAAGCTTGGCATACTGAGCTGTAGAGTAAGTGGTTTTAACAGGCAAGAAATAAGAAACTTGGTTAACCGATCTAGAATCACCCACACCTAGTCGTAACCTTTGGAGTTTCGAGGCAAACCTTTTATGGGTAGTCTTTTAAGGATCTTACGGTCGGTTGTTTAGGGTTTAGGGCAAGCCCCAAGTCCCAAGCTCCAAACCCTAAACCCAAACCCCCAACCCCCAAACCCCACACACCCAACCCCACACCAAACAAGGCACTCACTGAAGCACTTAACGAAAAATAGGGTGTTACAATTCCACCCCCTTATAAAAATTTCGTCCTCGAAATTTCCACCACCTTAACTGGTTAAACTTTCACCAATTAAGCTCGTGCCTTGGGTTGAGTCATCGGACTCGGAGAACCAAGCAGGAAGAAATAAATGTTCTTAACACTAAAGCATCATTATCTATAACATGTATAGATAATTCAAACAAAACACACAAAAGACTCGCAACTGACTCATAACACGTCCGGACAGGGCCGAACTGCTCTGATACCACTAAATGTGACACCCTCTACCCCGCATGCATTCAAAAGTGATAACACATATATAAAAAGAGAGAACACATGCAAATATATAAAATTATCAAAACAGGGTAGAGGCTGCCGCATTGTAACATAACGCGGAAATAACCAAAACATGTTTATAAATAAAACATAACATAAAACAAAACCATAAACGAACCCAACCCCGATGTCACACTACAGAGCCAGTATAACCAATCCGATAAAACAACTCGGATACAACTGGAAACAAACTAAACAACTACTGAAAACAGGAAATCCTATCTACGAGTTGTGGCTCCTCAGAGTCACTCCTCAACTAGCTGCACATCGTCCTCTGCATAAATGATACATGCCACAAACAAGAAACATAGAGATAGGGAGTAAGAAACATATATATGAATATAACGAAAAGGAAGCAGTTAGCAAGACGAGCATACATCTAACAAGCATGTTATAACAATCATCATCATATAACATGTATGCTATGCAATGCAGTTCTGTTCCACTCCTCTACTATGCACTTGGATCTAAACTAATTCAGGATGCCAACTTTGGGGTTACATTTTCACATTGGCCAATAAGCACCAACGCCGGGATAATCCACCAAACCACGGGTGGACCCCTAGGACAGCTGACACATCTTATTCTCAGATGCGCCACCACGGTGTATACTTGATCCCCTTTAGGACAAATCCCGCGGACGGCCAGATCGTCTTACTCTTGGACAACCTCCCCTATGTTGCACAACCTCCAATCAACATCTCCGATGCGTGAATGCATGGCAACCAACACACAGCCACAACCACCACCTCTGTTTGGGCCCATAGGCTATCAACACCCCGACCACTCGGCTATCGAGGATTATCGTTCAACGTTCATCGTTAATTCTTTTAAGCATTAACAACACTCTGGCCATTAAGCATCAGAGCTCAACACCTTGACTGTTGTGACTCTGGCAAGTGTACCGGGTCGTCGCAAGTAATAAAACACGGTAAGAGTCTACCGAGGTCGAACACAAGGATTGGGTTACCAATTCGACTAATTTCACGAGAAATCCGATAAGTTGGTTAAGTAGAGAAAGTGATTGGAAAGAAATTAGGATCACAGTTTAAGTTAACAAATCGAAACAATCAAAGATGTGGTGATGAAATCTGGAATTAAAAGCATCTAAGGTTTCGAATCCACCTACCCAATCATGCTAAGTACCCAAGTGATATTGCTCTCCTCCCTAGGTTCAATTTTAATGTCAACGGGACCCCTAAATTCTCCTATATCCACTTTATCGTGCTCAATAGGACGTATTCGATGATTTGAGTTAATTACTTCCTAGGTCTCTTAACCCTAATCTCGAATTCTATTAATTCTTGTTCCCTAAGAGTTGCATCGATCTCCTATTCACTCTCGTGCAACACTCGATCGATGTTCCCAATTCAAGTTCTGAACGCAAAATCGCCTCTCGGCCTCATACACGTTTAACAAGTTGATCACGCAAGCATATAATCAACACAATGGAATCAGAATTGAAAAACAATAATTGAATTAAGAGAGAGAGAGTTACATCACATGAATACTATGCCGCCATAGGTGGCTTCATCGATCCCTTAGACAAGAGGATTAGTTCCTCATGTCCGTAACAACAACGCACGTACAATCGGAATTCATCCTAAGCCTAAGAATTAAGAGAGGAGAAAAGGAGAAGAAGCCTCAGAATAAGGATTACAAAAGATCTCTCCAAATTCTGATCCAAAAAGTCCCATTTTTCTGTTCTGATCTGCTCTATTTATAAGGAGGCCACGCGTCACGGCCGTGACGGCCATCACGGCCAGGCCGTGACGGCCTCTGCTTCTGGCGCACTTCTGGAATTCGAACTCTCGCGACGCGAAGGATGTCTCGCGACGCGAGTCTTCTTGTCACGGCCCGTGGTGTGAATCACGGCCAGGCCGTGATGTTCTCTGCCTTGTGTGGGTTTTAGGTCACGGCCGTGATACACATCACGGCTAGGCCGTGATGGTCTCTGACTTCCCGGGTCTTCAAACTCTTGCGGGGCGAGAATCTCCAGAATGGCAATCTCCACTATTTCTTGACTTTCCTTAATTCTTAGAGCTTCACTTATGGACCTGAAAACAACACAAGCAACCACAAGCGTAATTCTATCCAAAAGAAACTAAAAACTACACAAAAGACGCAAAACGAGTCAAAGTCCAACTTAGGAACAAAACAAGGCAAATTTGGGCGAAAACGAGAGTGAACTCGAATAAATTGGCACATAAACCCTAGTTCATCTAGTCATAAAACTAGATAAGCCAGAGGCTTAGCATTGACCATCAAGCATCAAGGTCCCCCTTGGAGCGAACACTAGGCTACCAAGGTACAACATCTTATCACTTGGAGCGAACACTAGGCTACCAAGGTTTCAACATCTTAACACTTGGAGCGGACACTAGGCTACCAAGGTACAACATCTTATCACTTGTATTTGGTCTTCATGTTCCGTTGGTATCTTATTAAGTCTTTTAAGGGTTTTGGGTGAAAACCCCTATTTCAACATTCTGGTTTCTGTTCTAGTCAGGTGAGCACGAGCGTGCTCACCCTCAGCATGGGCGTGCTAGACCTGCAGGCAAGCACGACCGTCTTTGTCTCTCGAGCTGCGGCGTGCTCAAATGCGCGCCCTACTCGGGTTTCAAACTGGAGCACGGGCGTGCTCCTTATCAAGCACGACCGTGCTCAATGGAGCGTGGGCGATCTTGATCCGGGAAGAAAGGGTCGGGAACCCTTTCCCAAATCCTTGGGACAGTTCCCAGATCCAACCTATTGGCTCTTACTAATCCATTGATCATAGCTTCATTAATCTTAACTGCTCTTCATTAATATTCATATCTTATCATCATGGGGAATTAATCCTTTAATCATAGCTTCGTTATTAATGTTCCTAGAACACTCACTAATCAATCCTAGGGTCTTTAACTAAGCCCTATGAACATAACCTTACTCTCACTCTATATTCATGTATTATGAACAACTGGGAAAACATCCCTTAATTATCATTATTTATCATTAACATATTTTAGCGTCTTATCATCATTGTTGGCATTAACATCCTCAACAATCAACACTCATAAAGAGCACAACACAACAATAGCCAATAACATCATACTCATCATAATCATGGCATCACAACATTAACACATTCATAACAGATAATATCAATTAATAGTAAGAACATTAATATCAATATTATTATCACAACAGATAATCATCAAATAACAATTAATCATATAAATATGTCAACAAGGAAAGGGTCATGGGTAACCCTTCATCTTACGCTACCCCCAAGCCTATATACTCATACTATCTCTTCTCCCCATACCTGGTATGAAGATTCCCAAACGATAACATTGCCAAACTAGACACGTTCCCTCGAGCAACTCGACTAGTTCCCCAAGCCTTTGCCAAACAAGAAGAAGACAACCAATTAGTCTCTAGATCTAATAATAGAAAAGAGACTAAGAGAGAGGGAAGACAATGTTACCTCAAACTATACTAGCGCGCTACTCCTTTCCCAAAACTAGAGCAAGAACACCGAGAACTTCAAGGGGTTCAAGGGAAGAAAGAGGAAAGAGGTTTCTGCCACACTAGGATTGCCTAATGTGCCAAATAGGGTTTCAAACGAAAACCCTTGCGCCGCTGCCCCCTATTTAAAGACCTAGACCTGAGCACGGCCGTGATCCTTAATGAGCACGGGCTTGCTCACTTTGCGTCAGTGAGACGCGGTTCTACGCTGAGCACGGTCGTGCTCCTTAATGAGCACGACCGTTCTTGTGACTCAGACAGTCACAAGACGCGCCTAACAAGAACGGGCATGCTAGACATGAGCATGGCCGTGCTCATGTACCAAAAAGGGATTTTAAGCCTAGAAACCCCCTCAGCCCTCCAACAACAACACTAAGTTAAGCCCTAAGGCTTAACCAAACAAACAAGGCACTCACAGAAGCACTTAACGAAAAATGGGGTGTTACAAGTTCTATAGATATACACACAAATATCCAATATAAGCACAATAGGGGAGATTGGAAAAGCGCACTAGTATTTGAAAACCTAACAACCATATATATATGTATACACCACTACACTCTATCCCTCTTTGAAAACCTATTTGAAAACCTAACAAACATATATACACACCACTATCTCAAGTCTAGAAGATCTAAATCAACGTAATATATACTCCAATAACACCAATAGTTCTAAAAATGTTTCACCCAAAACAACCAAAACAACAATCACTTTTTTTTAAAAAAAAAACTATTGTACTCACTTTTTTGAATTTTAATCTTACCCAACTCCTCAATCTTCCTTGATTAAGAATTTAGGATAAAAGTAAAAAAAATTAGACTTTTCATCTCTTTTCTAAATCCAGTCCTTGTTCCTCAACTTTCCCATCATCCAAACAAACAAAAAAAAAATTTTAAAACAAAAAAGTAGCAACAATGGCATTTCTAAACACAGCTCAGTAAGAAATTCACAGTTTCACACAACAACAAGGATAATGTGAATGAAAAGAACCTCTGTTAGGATTTAGAAGAGTATGTATATTAAAAATTTTGTAAAAAAACAGTGATAACAGAGGTCCAAGAGATAAAAACTCATCCTAGCAACTCTTTGACTAACATTATGTTCTAAGCTAATAAACTGAAACTTTGAATAAAAGAAAGCATTAAACTTTAGACAAGATTGATGACAAAAACATTTGAAAAAAAAGGGTATCACAAATCATTCATACAAACAGAAAGTAGCCAAACAAAGAAAGAAAAAAAAAAATGTGATTTAGGGCATTACCGCGTGAATAGAGAGGAGAAGGAGAATAGGGCTCACGGTTTGAATGGAAGACGTTTGCGGTTCGTGGTGGTGGGGAGAGAAGCTCGCGTGGTGGCTGCTGTTCGAAGTGGTTGCTGAGAGTGAGGGAGATAGAGAAAGATAGAGTTAGGACGCACAAGAAAGAGTGTAAAGTTGAGACACAGAGAGAGAGAGTACGTACCTCGTAGTGGTGGTGGAGAGGAACTCGCTGTGGTGGTAGTGATCGCTAAGAGAGGAAGGGTTAGGGCAAATAGGTGATCAAAGGCAGAGAGTGAAAGTCATGAAGAAGGAAGGCGCGCGGGTAACGTATAGATTCTTAAATTGGAAATCAATTTTAACGTCAGTTGTTTAAACAAATGACGTTAAAGGTCATCTTTTATGTTAGTTGCTTAAACAACTGACGTTAAAGATGCACTTTTAACGTCAGTTTTTTAAACAACTGACGTTAAAAGTGATTTAAATGACTCTGATAATTACAGTTTTGCCACCGCCTCCTTTTTAACGTCTAAGTTTTGGTGAACAGACATTAAGCTTTCCCATTTATTACATATTTTTCACTAGTGAATGTTTGCTATTTGATTTGTTGTTTCAACAAACTCAAAAACACAGTCTCCTTTCTCAACATGGTCTTTTAGAAAATGATGTCGAATATCTATATGCTTTGTTCTTGAATGTTGGATGGGATTTTTATTAAGTTTATGGCACTAGTATTGTCACATCTTATAGGAATTTTGTTAAGTTTTAAGCCATAGTCATGGAGTTGTTGTTTCATCCATAAAATTTGTGCACAATAACTTCCTGCAGCTATGTACTCAGCTTCGGCTGCTGACAAAGCTACACTAACTTGTTTTTTACTATTCCAAGAAATTAAAGAATTCTCAAAGATGTGGCAAGTATTGCTAGTACTCTTTCTATCCAACTTGCATCCTGAGAAGTCGGAATCTGAGTATCCAACTAAACCAGAAATTCCACCCTTAGGATACCATAGACCCATATTAGGTGTTCCTATTAGATATCTTAATATGCGTTTAACAGCAATGAAATGTGATTCCTTGGGATTACTTTGAAATCTAGCACACATACATACGCTAAACATTATATCGGGACTACTAGCTGTCAAGTATAGTAAAGAACATATAATACCCCTATATTTTGAAGGGTTAATAGGCTTACTACCTTCATCTTTGTCTAAATAACAGCCGGTACCCATTGGTGTGCTAATTTCTATGGCATTCTCCATTCTTAACTTCTTGATGAGATCCTTGCAATATTTAGCTTGATTTATGAAGATGTCATTCCTTGTTTGCTTTATTTGAAGTCCAAGGAAGTAATTTAGCTCTCCCATTAAGGACATGTCAAATTCACTCTTCATCAACTTTGAGAACTCTCTACATGTGACACCCTCTACCCCGCATACATTCAAAAATGATAACACATATATAAAAGAGAAGAGAACACATGCAAAAATATATAAAATAAAAACCGGGTAGAGATTGCTGCATTGTAACATAACGCGGAAATAACTAAAACATGTTTATAAAGGAAACATAACATAAAACAAAACCATAAACGAACCCAACCCCGATGTCACAATACAGAGCTGGTATAACCAATCCGATAAAACAACTCGGATACAACTGGAAACAAACTAAACAACTACTAAAAATGGGAAATCCTATCTACGAGTCGCGGTTCCTCAGAGTCACTCCTCAACTGGCTGCACACCGACCTCTGCATAAACGATACATGCCACTACAAGAAACATAGAGGTAGGGAGTAAGAAACATATATATGAATATAACGGCAATGGAGCAGTTAGCAAGACGAGCATACATCAAACAAGCATGTTATATCAAACAGCAATATCATGACAATCATCATCATATAACGTGTATGCTATGCAATGCAGTTCTGTTCCACTCTTCTACTATGCACTTGGACCCAAACTAACTCAGGATGCCTGTCGCGACCGAAATCACGGCGAGGACAGCGAGCAAAAAGAAATTTGTTTTTCAAATGAACATGGAGTCGCTACCAATTTTATTGTATTTAGGAAAAATTGGAAAACCTAAAAAGATGGTCTACGCTCCGAGAAATAGATTCGGGAGTCTAATTATGCAAAGGGAAGGATGGAGACTCAACCCCACTGCACCCCTAATACATCCGCCTTAAAATGATTACCCAAAATTAGTTGTGCAAATTATTAATAACCTTTAAAATATTTGTTTTAACCCCTTGAAAAAAAAAGAAACTTATACTTACAAAAATATACATGAAATAAATGAATCAGTATTTACAAAAGATAAAAATATTTTCTCTTTACGACCCCTTTTTTCTTTTCTTTTTTTGTTGTTTTTTTTTTAGTTTGATGATCATTTTCAAAATAAATGACTAGTGGATATATGCTATAAGGAAATCACCTCTCTTCTTCAGTAAAAGAATAAGAAAACTTGGGAGCAAAGATCCAACTTGGACCCAAATAAGGCAAACACATAAGACATGCACCACATTGACTTTATGCAGAGAGGGTGAACATGTTCCTATCAAAATACAACAAGATAAAAGAAAGCAACAAGGATTTATTCAAATACACCTATCCTTTAGTCCTTGTTGAATTGAGGTTGTAGTGGCATAGTTGAACCAACAAATCATGATACCAAGGTAAATCAGATGGTGGGAAGAGTAAAGACTAAATGCACCAAAAAAAATAAAAATCATAAGAGAACATGACAAACAATCATGAGACAATGCTATAAGACATATACTCCACTTAAAAGCTAATTAGTAACCAAAACCATCAAGCCAAATCTCTCATCATCCTGATTATTCAAATAAACAATTAATCTTATCAGCACATTGTGTATGAAGTGTTTTTCACGTCAGTTGAAATTACTTTTTAACGTCTGAAAAAAACTTGACGTTACTAGAGCAGACGTAAAAACTTTATCTTTTAACATCAGTTCATAACTGAAGTTATAAGTAATGTTTTTTTAAACAACTGACGTTAATGTTGTTGTTATTTTTTTTTTTAAATTCTATTACAATATCCATTCCCCCAGCTGTTCGCTGCAATCAGTAAATTAACACAATCCAAAATATACAGAATAGACATATTACAGAATTTGTACATACACTCAAATTTAGCAAAAAAGGGCCTCATTAAACCTTATAATGCAAAACCCTTCTTAGGGATAAAAAACATCATTAAGGAAAAAGAGTACCCTTAATTTTTATTAAAAAAATAAAATAAATACAAAGAACCAATGGGGGGATAAAAAACCAAAACCCATTGATACAAAAAATCATAACTAAAAGTTTCTAAGTATTTTAAATGTAATTAATACACATTTATAAGTTTCTAATTATTAACTACACATCTTCTAAATACTCAGGAGGTATATTTGCCATTCCTTTTTCTTTAGCATACTTAAAGAAAAATTCTGCAAACCACATCATCAAGTCTTTAAACTCTTTTTTGTCAAGAGCAGATTGGTCGCTAAAAGCCTACACACGTTCCAATAATTCATGGTAACATTAATTAAAGGAAAAGGAAAACTAAATATATAATTAAATAAGTTGTTTAATTAAGTATTACCTTCTTCCATCCCTCTAATAGATGCAGAGACCATGTTCAGCATATGATGCATCACATAATAGCCACACGACCAACCGTTTGTCTGAAATCGAGACTACAAAAGAAATGAAATTTAATGTTAGCTAAATAAACATATATATATTTCTACATTATTAATTAGTATTTATAATATTAATTACTATTTAACAAACTAGCAACCTTGAGGATAATCCATTCAGGATTTCCTTTAGACTTAGTAGTCCTACTCCTCCCATTGGCACAACTTAAAATACAAGCCTTCAACGTACTATCATAAACAGAATATTCATGTCAATTAAACAATTCATCATGCGTGTAATAAAATAAAAGCAAATGTTAAAAGTTAAATTAAATAGAAGATTAATTACTCACCTATTGATAGGTTCCACCACCTCCCGTGGCGGGTCCCGGTGGAGAGAGCACAGGAAGATGACAGTATGCCTGGCAGGATGAATTATGAGCAACTGCCAATGTCCATTCAATATGTACGGTGCCAGATATAGCTCTCTTCGATCATCACCTCCCAGTAATCTCGTTAAGTATGCAATGACTTCTTTGTGATTGACAAAGAAAGTAGGCCGAATGGAGTAGGACTCTAAGAAGCCGTATAGGTTGGAGCCCCTCTCAAGTTGAAGCCAATGGAAATACCTATGATATGAAATAAGTGGATGTTAATTGCATAATATATTGAGGTATCAATAAATCATAAAATTGAAATAAAATATATAAATTGAATTAATTATAAAATTAAAGCATACTTACTTGGACCAAAGACTCATAACCGTGGTGCATAGTTGCTCGCCATCTTTGCAAAACAACCCAATATCGTCACCACTGAATACAAAACCAAGCTCATGCGGGTGAATTGGGCATGCCAGCCATCCATCGTGCTCCAACGGGCATTCAAAAACCATGGACGCAAAATCCTCACCAATCGAGAACAAACGAATGATGAGAGACAACGAACTCGTCTTTGCCTTCAATATTAAATAAAGAAAGTATATAAGGAGTTGAGAATAAAGAAAACATAAGTAATTAATTGAGAAATTTGATCATTAATTATGAATATACCTTCCGGGCCAACTCTAGCTCCCGCTGCGCCAGCTCAAACTCCCGCCGTTTCACCAAGCACTCAAGCTCACGACGTTTGACCTCCAACCCTCTCTCTTTCTCTGCCAAGTCATCCATCTCCACATGTGTCCTATTATAGCTCTCTTTTGTGCTCACATGTGAAGGTTCGGCAGCTCCCGCGGTATCCTGGGAACCCATGGAGGAAAGCTCCTTAACAAGCATCTGCTTGAAAGATGGGTTGGATAAGAAGCGTCTTATCAGCTGGTCTGTAATGGCCGGGTCGGAAATGAGCTGTTGTGTAATGGATTCTCTAAGTGCATCCTCATCGACCCACTTACGTGAATCACATTTGCCATAAAATTCTTTGATGCCCACCGTCCCTGGAACACCGATCACCCGACCAGGGTGGTCGTGTTTGCCTAGAGCAGTGATCAATATATCCTCGCGTCCAGAAGGGACGAATGAGCACTGGAAGCATTTTTCCTTAAGCTCCAGCTACAATGAAGACATGAAAAAACGTGTGATAAAGGTGTTAAAAATATCAATATATACAAATATCAACTAGAAATGCAGTTAGTTAGTTACTTACAATCTTATCTGCCACATTATGAGTGGCTTTAGCTTTAAAACCGCCTTTTTTGTCATCCGGCCAGTCAACCAAACATACTCGTGCGGGATGGGATCAGAGGATCAACAGGTGTGCCCTCGGGCACCTCTTCAGCTGCTATCCTCGCATTCAGCTCGTCCTGCTTCTCCCTCAGCTTCTCTGCCATCATCTCGTTAATCCTAGTGGCGTACCCACCCTGAGACAAGGTGTGGGTGTGGACGTTCTTAACCTGATTCTGCTTACCCCTTTCCCTCTTATCCTGTTTAATCAAAAACACTGACCAGCCTCTGGCTTGACTAGTTTTTAACTAGTAAGACCATAGGTTTTATTCGAGTTTAATCTCGATTTCGCCCAAATTTGAATGTAATTGTCCTCAAGCAACATTTTGAGTCTCTTAAGTAATTTTAGGGTATTTTAGTCGATTTTGAGTCAAATAAAACATTTAATGCTATCTCATGTTTTCAGGTTAATAAGAAGAGCAAAAAGGGAAGGACACCCGAAGCAGAGGCCATCACGCCCAGGCCGTGACACTGGTCACGGCCGTGATGAGCTACCCATGGAAGACAGAAAGGATCACGGCCCAGCCGTGATACACATGACGGGTGTGATGAGGAGATCATGAAGTCAGAAAGCATCACGGCCCAGCCGTGTCATCCATCACGGGCATGATGCAAAGCCCCTGAAGACCAGAAGACATCACGGCCCAGCCGTGATACACATCACGGGCGTGATGAGGAGAGCCTGAAAGTTAGAATTGATCACGGCCTAGCTGTGATTAAGGTCACGGCCGTGATAGATCAGCACCCAGAGTCAGAATGCATCACGGCCTGGCCGTGATAGTCATCACGGCCGTGACAGACAAGAATTTGAAAGCACGCCCATTCCAGAATGCATCACGGCTAGGCCGTGATGGCCATCACGGCCGTGATGCGTGGCCACCTTATAAATAGAAGCGCACTAGACAGGAGAGGCATCCAGATTTTTCACTGTTCACACTATATTTTTAGATTTTCATTCTATTGTTAATGGAGAACTAATTCCCGTTGATTAATCTGCTGTAATCGGTCTTCACCGACACTTGAGGTTTATACAATTCCCGGATTAATTTGCTTCTCCCTTTCAATACCATGCTATGTTTTTCTGTTTGCTTAATTCAGAATTGTGTAGACTAAGTATTGATTTATTCCGATGATTTTATGTTCCTATACTTAATCGCGTTTGCTTAATTCGCGTGCGTTCAATCGTGTTTGCTTAATTCACGAGAGCTTCATCCGTTTGCTTAATTCGGAATTAGGAACATATATCTCGTAGCGTCAATTTCGCTTGTTAATTGCTGCTACAATCGAAAAGGGATTAGAATCTGCTTAGGGCATGGGAATTGTATGAACCGATGATAGTGGGAAACCGAGAGCAGTAGATTAATCATTTTGATCATTGATAATCACTCCTCGCTCTGTTTTATGCTCTGTTTTCTAAATTGAAAATTCAAACCCACCCCCCAACCCCCCCCCCCCCCCCCAAAAAAAAAAAAAAAAACTGAATTTTCTGCAAATAACAACACAAGAGTCCTTGTGAGACGATACTCGAGTTGTCGCACCCTGACTACACTTTTTCAAACCACTCACTTTTTGACACGTGTGCGACAGCGTGTCAAAATTGGCGCCGTTGCCGGCGACTTTTGTTGTTATTAACATAAAAAAAAATTTCATTGCTTAATTAGTTCTGCCTACTAGGTCTGGTTGTCCTAATCTGTTTGAATTTGACCCTGAAATTGAAAGAACTTTGCACCACGCTGCAGGGCACTTCAGGCTAGCACTAGTTCACCAACCAGTAGTAATTCTAACACTGCACCCGCACTTGATAACATGGCTGATCAAAGAACATTAAGATAGCTTGCTGCCCCTGATGTTAATTATAATGGTTTGTGTATTGAGTATGCTGATGTGGTTGCTCCTTTTGAGTTAAAATCTGGTTTAATACACTTGTTGCCAAAGTTTAGTGGTCTTGCAGGTGAGGATCCACACAAGCATCTGAAGGAATTCCAGGTTGTCTGCTCTACACCTTTGAGATCGGAAGGAATAACTGAAGACCATATCAAGCTGAGAGCCTTCCCATTCTCGCTTCAAGGTGCTGCGAAGGATTGGTTATACTACCTTGAGCCAAACTCTGTTACAACCTGGAACGATATGAAGAAGGTCTTCCTAGAGAGATACTTCCCTGCCTCCAGAGCTGCATCAATCAGGAAGGAAATATGTGGCATTAGACAAGGGGATGAGTCATTGGCCGAGTACTGGGAGAGATTCAAGAAGTTGGTATCCAGTTGTCCTCAGCACCAGATTTCTGAGCAGCTCCTTATTCAGTACTTTTATGAGGGGTTGCTTCTGATGGATAGAAATATTTTGGATGCTGCTAGTGGGGGAGCACTTGTTGATAAGACCCCAGCTGCTGCCAAGCAATTGATTGAAAACATGTCACTTAACTCCCAGCAGTTCACAACTAGAAGCAATTCTGTTGAAGCAAGGAGTGTGAATGAAATCCATGGTTCTTCTTCCAACAAGGCCCTCGAAACCGAATTGATGAGCTCACTTCTTTGGTGAAGCGATTTGGTAATGGATAAGGTTCAACCAACAAGGTTGTGTGGCATTTGCACCTCTCCTGAGCACCTGACCGATTCATGCCCCATTCTGAGGGATGAGTCAGTCACTGATTTGCCTCAAGCTTATGCAGCCAATCTTTACAATCAAGGCAACAATCAGAACAAGTACAACAACATTCCTGACCTCTCTACAAATAAGTACTACCCCAACTGGAGGAACCATCCAAACCTTCGGTATGGGAACTCATCCACACAACAGCAGCTGATAGCACCACCACAAAATTCTCCCCAAGTGACCACCTCTGCACCCTCTGGACCTTCACTAGAGGACCTAATCAAGAAAATGGCTGAAAACAATCTCCAGTTTCAGCAGCAAACAAATGCTAGTATTCACTCTTTGCATACACAGATGAGACAGTTTCAGCAGCGAACGGATGCTAGCATTCATACCTTACAGACACAGATTGGACAGCTTGCCACTTCGATGAATGCCATGCAACAAGCTCAAGGATCGAACCAACTACCTGCACAAACAGTGGTGAATCCTAATGCTCCAAGTCCTAATGTGAGTGCGATTTCTTTGAGATCTGGGAAAGTTGTAGAGGCAGCCCCTGAAAAGAATGAAGTTGTTGAGGTAACACTTGAACCTCCTGCTGTTATTGAGGCTGAAAAAGAGTATGTGCCACCGATCCCCTTCCCACAAAGAGTGCTGAAGAATAAAAATGTTGTTGAGGAAGACAAGGAGAGGGAGATTCTAGATGTGTTCAGAAAAGTGGCGGTAAACATTCCGCTCCTTGATGTGATCAAGCAGGTTTCGAAGTACGCAAAGTTTCTGAAAGATTTGTGCACACACAAGAGGAGGTTGAAGGGAAATGAGAGAGTCAACTTGGGGTGAAATGTTTCAGCCCTTATTCAACCTAAACCTGCGCCTGAGAAGGTTACAGTTTCAGCCCTCAGTCAGGCAATGCCACAGAAGTGCAAGGATCCGGGAACTTTTGCTATTCCATGCACCATTGGGGACAGTAAATTCGACAACTGCATGTTGGATTTGGGAGCTTCTATTAATTTCATGCCCACTTCTGTCTTCAACAACCTTGATCTTGGTCCTTTGCAACATACAGGTCTTACTATTCAGTTGGCAAACAGGACCAATGCTCGCCCCATTGGAGTGGTAGAAGATGTGTTGGTACAGGTTAATGATTTGATTTTTCCTGCTGATTTTTACATCCTGGACATGGCAGGGGAAATAAATTCAAGCAAATCACCAATCATTCCGGGAAGACCATTCATGAAGACAGCAAGGACAAATATTGATGTTCACGATGGAACCATGTCCATGGAGTTTGGTGACATTGTGGCAAAATTCAGCATTTTCGATGCTATGAAGCATCCCTTGGAAGAACACTCCGTCTTTCAAATAGAGTTGCTCTCTGAAATTGTTGATGAAACTTATGATGATTTGGAAGCAGCACCAGTAACCCTCTCCACTTGCTTATCACCTCCCACTGTGGAACAACCAGCGATGGAGTTCAAGCCTCTGCCCGAGGGACCGGATTTTGCGCCCTTGAATATGAGGCACTATGGCCAGTCCAAGAGGTCGAACCCCATTTTTATTGGGAAGACTTTGTTGACAAGGTTGACAAGGGGGTCATCTTTGACCCAAGAGGGAGTGAGGAGTCCACCGCACTCGGCGAGGTCACCATGATCGTCAAGCGCTCACTCTCATGCTTATGTTGCATACCATGGGATCCGGGAGGATCATATTGCATTTTGGACATTCCTTGACTGCTGTATCACAGCCAGTGGGATCCTGGTGGAACCGCCTCCATGAGTTTTTTCTAAACCTTCTCCTTGCCCTCACCCCTATTTTATATTTGTGTTCTTTCATTGAGGACAATACATATTTTAAGTGTGGGGGAGGGAACTAATTGTTTTGTTTTTGTTTTGTTTTCTTTTAGCTCTTGAATAATTTGAGAAGATCAAGAGTTTGTGTGTTGAGTCTTGTGTCGGCAACATTGATTGGGTTTTGTTGAATTTTGCATAGATGGATTGCATGTTATGTGTTGACTGTTTCCCCCCTAGGTTTTGAGAATTGAAAATTGACCCCCATGTGAAAAATTGAAAATTAAACTTTGAGATAGTCCATTATGATTGCATGATTTATGATAAGTTTGGGGTGAAGGGATGCACACACTAGGGATTGTATCTCGGTCAAACAATTTGAAAAATTGTCCGGGTGAGGATTTGAGCCTCCAACATGTTTTTAATTGTGTGAATCACTTTTGAGCTGCACTTTCCCGAATTTGCTTGAATCTCGTCATGGTTTGCATGTCTATGTGTTTGCATCAAATGATTTAGGCAATTTTCTTTGAATTAGCTACTTGGCTTAAATTGAACCAATCCCTAATGCATGTTCCCTAGTTAGCCACATTGAGCTTGATTAGCCTATTGCTTCTTGATGACCCTATGTTACAAGCCAAAAATCTGAAAAACCATGTTAACCCGATCTTAGGATTAGGAGAGCATGGATCCTTAGCAAGAGAAGGGTTGCAAGAAACTAAGTTTGGGGTGGCTACATGGATACAATATGTCATTCTGGGTTGAGAAAAAGAAAAGTAAAGGTTGGAGCCAAAGGCAAAGAAAAAAAAGAAAGAAAAAAAAGAGCAAAATGTCAAAAAGGGTATTGAAAGAAAAAGGCTGTAGTCACCCAAGGCAAAAAAAAAAAAAAAATGGAAAAAGGAATCTGAGTAGAAGTTCAATGTGTCAAAATGCTCATGCTCTCTTTGTTGGTGTAAGCCCTAGAGGCCAATGTATTTCTTTAGACTTATATTTGTATCTTGCTATTTTATATATATATGATATGAGGCATTTCAGTCTATTGTGTTACTTGTTTAAACATAATAAAGTCCTTAGAATAGAAATTTCAGTTCAATAGAATATCAAGTATATGACTTGATCGTGAGACACTATTGAACAATGAAATCCTATTCTTAAATATCCGTAGTCAAGTATTTTATTAATAAGGACAATAATAATACAATTGAGACTATTATGTGTGCGATCGATGACCATATCTCACGGGTCATGCATATGAGATATCGAGTCGCCACATAGGTACACATTAAGGTAATGATGTACTGGATTGACCCACCATGAGAACACTACATGGAGCGTTATGTGAGTGTCATAAGTAGTTCTCATAGTGACAATGGTGCATACAATCCTTCGACCTGAAATCACTACGATCCCTACATGAGGAGTCGTGTGCTTTAATATAGTCAAAAGTCATCTGTAATTTGATGATTATAAATACGATAATTGGGCAAACAACGAGCCATGCTGAGGGATGTGAGTGACCAAGATGGAATTTGTCCCTCCTACATGACAGGGAGTAATATCTGTGGGCCCCCGATAGAGTGAGGCTCTAAAATGCATGGCCATCTTTGAAATGAGTCAATATGAGATATTGACCTCATTTGTTGTTAAGTCTACTCGGGTATCAGGGAACATGATATTGAACTATACAAGGGTGACACATTCTATGACTTGTGTTCAATATAGATATATGGACAAAGGGATAATAATGCACATGAATATTTGTCACAGAAAGGTTTCGTCAAATCACTGACTTTATCACTACTTAGGTAGCAGTGATGTATTGCTAGATACCGCTCACTGTTTGTAATATTAAATGGGATTTAATGTTACTACTAACGTTTTGGGAACCTATAGGGTCACACACATAAGAGCGGATTAAAAGAAGCATTAAAAGGAGAGTTGGACTTTCCTATTGGGCCTAGCGCATAGTACATGGGCTTAGGTCAAGTGCTGCTCACTAACTCACTTAAGGAGGCGCTACTATAAGTAGAACACTTAAGTTGTTGTGCACATAAGGTTGATACCCTAGCCGCACAGAGATAGTAAGAGTGAACAGTAAGTCTCGGTTTTGAAGCTAGCACTGTAAGACAGAGACGCTTCGGGTTCGTGACGTTGGGCGTTCACGAGTCCGCTCGTGTGGATACCTTAGAGACACCGTTAGATGCGGTGTTCGTGATAGGCGAATTTCAACCAATAGCCATCGCTTCAAGAGGTAAACTTTCTAATCATGAATCATGACCATTCGCAAGGATCCTTCGATGGGAATTTTTACGCTGCGTTTTATTTTGTTTTATACGCAAATTCCCAACAGTGGTATCAGAGCCGCTTGCGAAACCATGATTCTGTTACGTGGTTTATCTGTTATGTATGATAACATGTTTATAATGTGAATCGTTTTTCTGAAAATTGTTTTTGAAAATCGTTTGCATCTGGTTTGCGAAACCTTGTTTCTGTGATTTTCGTATATATATGATATATACGTCTATTGCATGTTTGTGTATGTATGCGATATGTACGTTGGTTCTGAATCCTTATTATGTTCTGCGATGGCGTCAAATGTTGATGTTAAACATGATTGTTTTCAGTTCTGTGTTGGCGGCGTTAAGGGGTTTCAGACATGAAAAGTTCATGTTGTTGCGGTTGAGGTTCCAAGTGTTGAAACCGTAGCCGCCGTTCCTTGCAACGTGAAGTGTTCACGGGCCTTGCGGTTTTAGGGTTGAAAGGTTGACGCCCTAGCCACCAAGGAAGCGAGGCACGGGCCTCTGCGTAGTGTGTAATTTCGAAATTCAAATTTTGAAAATTTTATGTCACCATTTAATAATTATATCAATTACAATAAATGTGATTTATGTTACAATAAATGTGATTTATATCAATTACAATAAATGTGATTTGTTACAATAAATGTGATTTATATAAATGTGATTTATATCAATTACAATAAATGTGATTTGTTACAATAAATATGATTTATATAAATGTGATTTATATCAATTACAATAAATGTGATTTGTTACAATAAATGTGATTTATATAAATGTGATTTATATCAATTACAATAAATGTGATTTGTAGTAACAACAATTGTAATAAATGTGATTTATAGTAACATCAATTATAATAAATGTGATTTGTTATATATATGTTACGTTTTCAAAATTCAGATTTTGAAATCTCTAATTAATGAAATTAATAATAATAATAATTGTGTATTATTATTGGTTGTTACTAATTATTTGGTGATGTATGGTGAATGGTTATGGCCTTAGTCCTTTTATCTTTTGGTTTATATTTTGAAATACGGCCTGCGTGCCGTGCCTTTCTCTTATATTCCATATGTATCTTCTTTTCTCATCTCACTCCCCTCATATGAAAATGAGGTTTATGTTTATGTAATGTAATGATGGAGACAAGAAGACGTTATCATGTGGGAGATCTTGCTTGGAGAAGCTTGGACGCTCCTAGGTTTTAGTTTAGATTCTCTCATTGGCTTGGGAGAATCAATGCGTTAGGGGCCATAACCATATCACATTTATTTGCCTTATGTATGTATATAGTATGTTAAAAGAGTTTAACTAATATATGTATGAGATGCATATATGTAAATAATAAGTTAAAGAGTTTAACAAATGATGAGATCAAACTTTAAACAAATCCCTCAAAAGGAAATATTAAGTCACACTTAAAGGCCTTCCGATGCATGGCACTCGTCAAGACTAGGATCGATTAAGTGTGGGTCCGCCAAAGCGGGGTACCTTTATCTATACTAGTAAGACGCGATGGGACAAATGTAATGTTCAACTGCTATCCATTGGGTCTGACTTAACTAAGCCAACTTCAATAGGATTGAAAGGCTTAGGAGGCTCATAAGTTGGGCTTTAGTCCATGTGATGGATTAGAATAAGAGTTATTCACCCAACTGTCCAAGAGTTGCATGAGATGCAATCGGAAAGTGTTTCCTACCTAAATAACCGAATTTTAAGTGATCAGCCAAAGCTGACTTAAAGCTAGGTGAAATATGGATCTTGGCCCACTAGAAAATCTTCCAACGGGATTTTACGAATCTATTATGAGGGTCATTGTTTTGAGTATTATAGTGGGAGGAGTATTTAATTAAAGACATAATTAAATAACTTCATGGCATGATACTTATATTTTGCATATTTATCTCTCAGTAGATTACCATGGCATCAAACACATCAAGTAACTTTGTCATTGCGATCCGTCCTTGAGAAGGACAAACTATCCGGAGGCGAATTTTACGGGACTGGTACGAAACTTGAGGATTGTCCTCAAACATGAGAAAAAGCTGTATGTTCTTGAGGAGCCTATTCTGAGGAGCCACCGGCTTCAAGCGCTTCTAGGGGTGATAGAGATGCTTATAAGAAGCATCGGGATGACGCCTTAGACGCGTCGGCTGTCTTATGCTTGCTACCATGACCTCCGAGCTGCAAAAGCAACATGAGACCATGGAGGCGTACGATATGATCGTGCACCTCAAGCTCCTCTACCAAGAGCAAGCAAGGCATGAGCGGTTCGAAGTTTCCAGAGCCCTTTTCCGGTGTAAATTGGCGAGAAGGGAGCCTGTGTGAGTCCTCATGTACTACGAGATGATCGGGTACATTTAGAATCTCGAGAGACTGGGATTTCCTTTAGGCCAAGAGTTGGCCACCGAGCTTGGTTCTGCAATCGTTGCACGAGAGCTATAGTCGGTTTGTCATGAACTTCAATATGAATGATCTTGACAAACCTTTGCCAGAATTGTTGAGCATGTTGAGAACTGCTGAACAAAATATTAACAAAGGAAAGGGGAAGGCCATTTTGATGGTCCAGACTGGAAATAGCAAGAAGCAGCCCAAGAACAAACAAAAGGGCAAGGGCAAGGGGAAGGCCATCAACAAGATCAAGCCCAGTACTTCTGGCTTGAAGCCTGTGGGTGGTGTGGCTAAGGAAGGCAATTGCTTCCACTGTGGTCGGACCGAACATTGGAAGAGGAACTGCCCAAAATACCTGGAAGAGATCAAGAAGAAGAAGGGAAGTGAGACTTCCGCTTCAGGTATGTTTGTTATAGAAGTCAATTTATCTACTTCTGCATCATGGGTATTAGATATTGGATGTGGTTCTCACATTTGTACAAATGTGCAGGACCTAGACAGGAGTAGGCCATTGACAAAGGGCGAAGTCGATCTACGAGTCGGAAATGGAGCAAAGGTTACTGCTTTAGCTGTAGGGACTTATGTATTGACTTTGCCCACTGGGCTTACTATTCAGTTAGAGAACTGTTATTTTGTGCCTGCAATTAGCAGGAATATCATTTCCGTTTCTTGTTTGGACAAGATTGGTTTTTCTTTTATAATAAAGAACAAAAGTTGTTCTATTTATTTGGATGATATTTTCTATGCTAGTGCACACATGAGTAATGGACTTTATGTCCTTGATCTTGAAATGCCCATATATAACATAAATACTAAGAGTTTCAAACCAAATGAATTGAACCCGTCTTATCTTTGGCATTGTCGTTTAGGCCATATAAATGAGAAGCGCATTTCGAAGCTCCATAAAGATGGACTCTTGGACTCATTTGATTATGAATCATATGAGATATGTGAGTCTTGTTTATTGGGAAAGATGACTAAAGCTCCATTCACCGGCAAAGGTGAAAGAGCCAACGATCTTTTGGGTCTTATACATAGCGATGTATGCGGACCCCTAAACACATTAGCTAGAGGTGGTTTTCAGTACTTCATCACATTTCTTGATGATTTCAGTAGATATGGATTTGTGTATCTTATGAAACATAAATCGGAATCCTTTGAAAAGTTCAAGGAATTCAAAAATGAGGTACAAAACCAACTTGGTAAAAATATTAAAGCTCTTCGATCGGATCGAGGTGGTGAATATTTGAGCCTAGAGTTTGATGATCATCCGAGAGAGTGTGGGATTTTATCTCAACTCACTCCACCTGAACACCACAATGGAAAGGTGTTTACGAGAGGAGAAATCGAACCTTGTTGGACATGGTTCGGTCTATGATGAGTCATGCAAACCTTCCAAACTCTTTCTGGGGACATGCTCTATTAATAGCAGCTTTTACACTTAACCGTGTTCCATCCAAAACGGTAGAAAAGACACCATATGAGATATGGGTGGTAGACGACCCATCATATCTTTTATGAAGATTTGGGGTTGTGAAGCATATGTAAAACGTCAAGTTTCTAATAAGCTTGATCCCAAATCTGATAAATGCTTCTTTGTGAGGTATCCCAAAGAAACCAAGGGATACCAATTCTATAATCCTTCCGAAGTCAAAGTGTTTGTCGCACGGACTGGTGTATTCCTAGAAAAGGAGTTTATCTCCATAGGAACCAGTGGGAGGAAGATAGAACTTGAAGAAATTCAAGAATCACAGAGTAGTGACCTACCATTGGTGGAACAGGAGCAACCTTCACGAGAATCTTTGTGGAGGAACAACCCGCTCCAGTAGCACAAGACCAGCGTAGGTCTAACAGGATACGTCACCAGCCTGAGAGATATGGATTTCTCATGACTCAACAAGGTGATGTATTGCTCATGGATCAAGATGAGCCTGTGACCTACCAGGAGGCCATTACTGACCCAGAATCTGAGAAGTGGCTTGAGGCCATGAAATCTGAGATGGATTCCATGTACACCAACCAGGTATGGACCTTGGTAGAGCCACCTGAAGGGGTAAAACCCATAGGGTGCAAGTGGGTTTTCAAAAAGAAAACTGACATGGATGGTAAGGTACACACCTTTAAGGCACGATTGGTCGCTAAGGGTTTCAAGAAAATTCATGGTGTCGACTATGATGAGACCTTTTCACCCGTTGCGATGCTTAAATCCGTCCGGATCTTACTTGCTATCGCTGCATACCATGATTATGAGATATGGCAGATGGATGTCAAAACTGCCTTCCTTAATGGAAAGCTTCTTGAGGATGTGTACATGACACAACCTGAAGGCTTTGACATTTCAGAGGATGCCGGAAAGGTATGTAAATTGCAGCGATCAATCTATGGATTGAAGCAAGCTTCCAGAAGTTGGAACCTTCGTTTTGATGATCTTTGTAAGATAGTGCGGATTCATCAAAAATGAAGATGAACCTTGTGTCTACAAGAAGGTTAGTGGGAGCGTTGTTGTTTTTAATGGTGTTATATGTAGATGACATATTACTCATTGGAAATGACATCCCTACACTACAAAATGTAAAGACATGGTTAGGGAATTGCTTCACGATGAAAGATTAGGGTGAGGCTACCTATGTATTGGGAATCGGGATCTATAGGGATAGATCGCTGAAATTGCTTGGCCTAAGTCGGAGTACATACATAGACAAAGTGTTGAGGCGCTTTAACATGCATGAATCCAAGAAAGGACTATTGCCTACGTCACATGGTATATGCACTTAAAGGCACAATCCCCTTCCACTCAAGAGGATAGGGATCACATGAGTAAGATTCCATATGCATCCGCAATTGGATCTATCATGTATGCCATGTTATGAACTTCGACCGGATGTATCGTATGCTTGAAGCATAACGGCGGTACCGATCGATCTCGGTGAAAGTCATCGATTCTGCTGTCAAGAACATCCTTAAGTACTTGAGAAGAACTAAGGATTCGTTCTTGGTATATGGAGGCGAGGAAGAGCTTGCTGTAATAGGTTACACCGATGCTAGCTTCCAGGCAAATAAGGATGATTCCGGATCGCAATCCGGTTATGTGTTCTGCCTGAATGGCGGGGTCATAAGTGGAAGAGTTCAAAGCGAGGAGACAATTGCCGATTCTACTAGAGGCTGAGTATATTGCCGCCTCCAATGTAGCAAAGGAGGCTGTTTGGATCGGGAAGTTCATTCTTGAACTTGGTACGGTTCAAAGTATTGTGGACCCCATTGATATCTATTGTGATAACAATGGGGCCATTGCACAAGCCAAGGAACCTAGATCTCATCAGCGATCCAAACATATACTTAGGCGCTTCCATCTCATTCGAGAGATCATCGATAGAGGAGATGTGAAAATATGCAGAGTACCAACACTTGATAACGTTGCTGACCCCACTACGAAAACCTCTTGCTCAACAGAAGCATGAAGGTCACACTAGATCGATGGGCATTAGATTGATGCCTGATTGGCTCTAGTGCTAGTGGGAGATTGTTGGTGTAAGCCCTAGAGGCCAATGTATTTCTTTAGACTTATATTTGTATCTTGCTATTTTATATATATATGATATGAGGCATTTCAGTCTATTGTGTTACTTGTTTAAACATAATAAAGTCCTTAGAATAGAAATTTCAGTTCAATAGAATATCAAGTATATGACTTGATCGTGAGACACTATTGAACAATGAAATCCTATTCTTAAATATCCGTAGTCAAGTATTTTATTAATAAGGACAATAATAATACAATTGAGACTATTATGTGTGCAGACTGATGACCATATCTCACGGGTCATGCATATGAGATATCGAGTCGCCACATAGGTACACATTAAGGTAATGATGTACTGGATTGACCCACCATGAGAACACTACATGGAGTGTTATGTGAGTGTCATAAGTAGTTCTCATAGTGACAATGGTGCATACAATCCTTCGACCTGAAATCACTACGATCCCTACATGAGGAGTCGTGTGCTTTAATATCGTCAAACGTCATCTGTAATAGGATGATTATAAAGGCGGTCATTGGGCATACCACGAGCCATGCGAGAGGGATGTGAGTGACCTAGATGGAATTTGTCCCTCCTACATGACGGGGGTAATATCTGTGGGCCCCACTGATAGAGTGAGATCGTAAAATGCATGGCCATCTTTGAAATGAGTCAATATGAGATATTGACCTCATTTGTTGTTAAGTCTACTCGGGTATCAGGGAACATGATATTGAACTATACAAGGGTGACACATTCTATGACTTGTGTTCAATATAGATATATGGACAAAGGGATAATAATGCACATGAATATTTGTCACAGAAAGGTTTCGTCAAATCACTGACTTTCTCACTACTTAGGTAGCAGTGATGTATTGCTAGATATTGCTCATTGTTTGTAATATTAAATGGGATTTAATGTTACTACTAACGTTTTGGGAACCTATAGGGTCACACACATAAGAGCAGATTAAAAGAAGCATTAAAAGGAGAGTTGGACTTTCCTATTGGGCCTAGCGCATAGTACATGGGCTTAGGTCAAGTGCTGCTCACTAACTCACTTAAGGAGGCGCTACTATAAGTAGAACACTTAAGTTGTTGTGCACATAAGGTTGATACCCTAACCGCACAGAGAGAGTAAGAGTGAACAGTAAGTCTCGGTTTTGAAGCTAGCACTGTAAGACAGAGACGCTTCGGGTTCGTGACGTTGGACGTTCACGGAGTCCGCTCGTGTGGATACCTTAGAGACACCGTTCGTGCGGTGTTCGTGATAGACGAATTTCAACCAATAGCCATCGCTTCAAGAGGTAAACTTTCTAATCATTAATCATGACCATTCGCAAGGATCCTTCGATGGGAATTTTTCCGCTGCGTTTTATTTTGTTTTATACGCAAATTCCCAACACTCTTAGTTCCTAGGGACTTAAGCCTAGTACCTTTGAATATCCTACCCTTAGCCAGGCCCCATTACAACCTTTAAAAGACCTTTTGATGTTGCATGCATGTTTTCGTGGGAACCTTGTTTGAGATGAAGATCAAATTCATGGGAAGTGTTCTTAAAAGTGAAATTGAGTGAAATGTTGATAGCCTAGACAAATTGAGCGAATGAGTGAAACACTAAATGCCCTTGTGAGGAAGGCAATTGTTTGAATTTGGTGATCTCCCTTTTGTGTGTGACTTGGATCCTCAACTTAGAATAATGATTGCTTGAATGATAGAGTTCTCAATTGTTTGAAGTAGATGAATGTGGGGGTTACATTGTTGCAAAGGGGGAAAACATTGAAGGAAAACTGTTTTGTTAAGATTGCATGAAATTTGTGCGGAATTGACTGAATCCTTTAAGCTTGCCAAGTTTGAGTCTTTTTGAGTTTTAGTTTGCTTGGGGACAGGCAAGGTTTAAGTTTGGGGTATTTTGATCAGCCTCTGGCTCGACTAGTTTTTAACTAGTAAGACCATAGGTTTTATTCGAGTTTAATCTCGATTTCGCCCAAATTTGAATGTAATTGTCCTCAAGCAACATTTTGAGTCTCTTAAGTAATTTTAGGGTATTTTAGTTGATTTTGAGTCAAATAAAGCATTTACTGCTATCTCATGTTTTCAGGTTAATAAGAAGAGCAAAAAGGGAAGGACACCCGAAGCAGAGGCCATCATGCCCAGGCCGTGACACTGGTCACGGCCGTGATGAGCTACCCATGGAAGACAGAAAGGATCACGGCCCAGCCGTGATACACATCACGGGCGTGATGATGAGATCATGAAGTCAGAAAGCATCACGGCCCAGCCGTGACATCCATCACGGGCGTGATGCAAAGCCCCTGAAGACCAGAAGACATCACGGCCCAGACGTGATACACATCACAAGCGCGATGAGGAGAGACTGAAAGTCAGAATTGATCACGGCCTAGCCGTGATTAAGGTCACGGCCGTGATAGATCAGCACCCAGAGTCAGAATGCATCACGGCCTGACCGTGATAGTCATGACGACCGTGACAGACAAGAATTTGAAAGCGCGCCCATTCCAGAATGCATCACGGCCAGGCCGTGATGGCCATCACGGTCGTGATGCGTGGCCACCTTATAAATAGAAGCGCACTAGACAGAAGAGGCATCCAGATTTTTCACTGTTCATACTATATTTTTAGATTTTCATTCTATTGTTGATGGAGAACTAATTCCCCTTGATTAATCTGCTGTAATCGGTCTTCACCGACACTTGAGGTTTATACAATTCCGGATAAATTTGCTTCTCCCTTTCAATACTATGCTATGTTTTTCTGTTTGCTTAATTCAGAATTGTGTAGACTAAGTATTGATTTATTCCGATGATTTTATGTTCCTATACTTCATCGCGTTTGCTTAATTCGCGTCGTTCAATCGTGTTTGCTTAATTCACGAGAGCTTCATCCGTTTGCTTAATTCGAATTAGGAACATATATCTCGTAGCGTCAATTTCGCTTGTTAATTGTCGCTACAATCGAAAAGGGATTAGAATCTGCTTAAGGCATGGGAATTGTATGAGCCGATGATAAGTGGGAAACCGAGAGCGATGGATTAATCGTTTTGATCATTGATAATCACTTCACGCACTGTTTTCATAATTGAAAATTCAAACCAACCCCCCCCCCCCCCCAAAAAAAATGAATTTTCTGCAAATAACAACACAAGAGTCCTTGTGAGACGATACTCGAGTTGTCGCACCCTGACTACACTTTTTCAAACCACTCGCTTTTTGACACGTGCGCGACAGCGTGTCAAACACATAATAAATTGAGTTAAATGCATTTAATTTCTTTACTTAAATGATCTCTAAAATGCATCAATAAATTAACTTCTTCAACTAACTTGAAATGATTCCTCTTGTCGGCTCCTTACAAAAGAATCCCACATCTCCCTATCAATATACGGGTAATTTATGAACATCTTTTCGCTGACTTTATCCCCATATACATAGAACCTAGTTAGATCATGCTTGAACCCACTCCAGCGCTTTGCCGCCAATGAGAGCCATTTTGCCCGATGACGCTTCGTATTCGGCACGATCCAAGCCATCTACACATTAAATACATAACAAACAGGATGAATTAGAACTCGAATAATTATTTATTAATGTACATCAAAAGAATGTAAAATTAAAATACCTTGATAGCCTCCCAAATCTGATCCTTAACGTTCTGTGGAACGTCTTCCCAATCATTATATTGGATGCTAACGTGCTGCTTGGTTTCCTTAGACACCCAAGTAGTAAATTCTTTACCATGGGGTCCATGGGGCTTTAGTCGAACATCAAAGGACACCTCAAGCTTCTGGCCACTGAGCCTAGCCTTTTCTAACTTTTTCAGCATAGTGGCTGCTCTACCCCATTTTTTCCAGGACTGTGATGCCTGTTTAGAAAAATAAATAAATTAGAGTGTTATGTATAACAAGGATAAATAAAGAATATATAAAGAAAGTAAACTTACATTTTAAATAAAGAATAAAGATAGTATATAACATGTAAACTTACACTATCAACAGGCGTAGGCCCCACCCTGTCCTGCATAGCCTTAAAAGAACAAAACTCACACTATAATCAAGTTTAAATTACCTATATCAATATCCTTTCGTGATGATCATCACGAGTGGCATGTACATCATCCACCTGTGTTTCCTCAATGATAGTAGGCATATTTGTTGAAAAAGAAGGAGTCTCAGGAATATCAAGAGTTGAATCTTGATTTTCATCACTACCATTATGCATGCGTTTTCCTTGGAGAACCACGGACAACCTTTTGTTAGAAGGATCAGTGATGTAAAACACTTGTTTTGCTTGGGAAGCCATTATGAAAGGCTCATTTGTATGACCTAACTTGCAAAGGTCTACCAATGTAAACCCCCATTCGTCGGTTTGTACACCACCTTTACTATCAACCCACTTACATTTAAAAACCGGCACCGTAAGCTTAGTGTAATCGAGCACCCAAATCTCTTCAACGACTCCAAAGTAAGGTATCGGTGCTTTAACGGGTTTTGCATCCTTTGAACTAAAGAAGTGCATTGATTCAGCCACAATCATAACCCCACTATTTTGTATGGTACTCTTGTTATCTTGTATAAAAGGAAAAATTATTGATGTCGTATCCGCTCGAACATATGACATTGAAGCTAGGCCCACGTGCTAGACATCTTAATTTGTCAGAAGCAGTACTACCATCCTTAAGCATTTATTCCTTGAACCATTGTAAGAAAGTCTTGTTATGCTTGTTCAACAACCACCTTTCATTCATTCGTGGGTTTTTTCCTTGACTTTTCTTTTATGTTCACAAAACTAAGGTTGAACAAAATCGGTGTTGTTCAATACATACAAATGTGTTTGAAGCACTTCCTCCTGACCCTTGCTATTAACCTTTAAACCATGTGTACCTTTACCTTGACATCTTCTCTCATCATGACGAGGCTTAGAAACCCCTATAGGATCCGTGTTAGGAAGGTAGTCTGAACAAAACTCAATAGCTTCATCTGCAACGTGCCTTTGAACAATAGATGCTTCAAGATGATGTGGATTCTTCACATACCCTTTCAAGATCTTCATGTATCGCTCAACTGGGTACATCCATCTCAGAAAAACAGGGCCACATAATCTAATCTCCCTCACAAAATAAGCAATTAAGTGAACCATGATGTCGAAAAAGGAAGGAGGAAAATACATCTCCAATTGGCACAAGATTGTAGCACCCTCAACTTCCAACTCGTCCAACTTATGGGGGTCAACGACTTTGCTGCATATATCTGTTAGCTCAAGACCTCCTATATACAAGACTTATATCAGAAAGAAGAAACAAACCAAAGTCACTAGGCCTACGGCTAATAACTAGCTAGCTGAAACAATGTATTAGTAACCAATTACTACATAGTATAAATAAAGAAAAGGGAGGGAAGTTAGGGATTCTGTTAGTTAGTTGGGAAATTGGTTGGGAGAGACTAGGCTCTCAAACTCCTAGCTATCTTCTCTCTCTCTCTCTCTCTCTCTCTCTCTGTATCTTCTTGATTCTTTCTCTGGTTTAGGGCACATTTCCCTCAGAGATTTCTGCAATATACATGATAGTGGACCATAGTTCATTGATTCGGTAGCCAGTTCTATCAACTGGTATCAAAGCTCTCTTTTCTGGGAGTGGTACATGGTCCATAAGGATTGAGACACTTGAGCGCGGTTTCGATGATTTGAGGAGAAGACGTGACGATGATCGGCGAGAACGCCAAGAACTGAAACGGATCTTGGAAGAAGAAAAGGCTGAGAATCGGAGGCAATTTGATGAGAATCGGAGGCAGTTTCATACAATTGTAGCGATGCTCCAAAGAAATTCGAACAGCCCCAGTAACAATGGCGGCGATAGCCATAGGAGTAATGAAGAAGAGGCGGTGCCAGGGGATGAAGGTAATCGGAACGAAGACAAGTGGAGGAAACTCGAGATTCCGGTATTCTCAGGCGATGATGCGTATGGGTGGATGAATAAGATCGAACGTTATTTTGCGATGAAGAGAGTCTCTGACCGTGAGAAATTGGAGGCTTCAATGGTGGCGATGGAAGGTAAAGCCCTATATTGGTACCAATGGTGGGAGGTCTGTGTTGTAGACCCATTGTGGGAGGATTTTCGAACGGCCCTGCTCGAGAGATTCCAACCATCAATTACTCAAAATCCCTTTGAGTTGTTGATGAGTCTCAAGCAGACCTGGACGGTAGCGGAGTATCGGGAGAGGTTCGAACTGTACTCGGGGCCACTGAAAGGGGCTGATCCGGAGTATGTGAAGGGGATTTTCTTGAATGAACTCAATGATCTAGTTAAGGCCGAACTGAAACTGCACTCGTTGAGAACCCTCCCTGAAATGATGAAATTTGCCCAACAGGTTGATGAGAGGAACGAGTTGTTGAGTAAGGGAGTGATCGAAGGAAGTAGAGGGGGAGGACCCAACCGGAGCTATGCCAATACCCGAACAGTGATATGGGAATCAGGGAATAGAAGTAATACACACAACTCAGTGGTCAATAGGAGTACGAATTCGGTCAATGATTCTAATAGTTTGAAAACCACAGGATAGATTAAGGGAAGGGAGTTCAAGATCTTGGCCCAGACTGAGAAGCAAGAGAAAAAGGAGAAGGGGTTATGCTTTAGATGTGATGGGAAATTCGGCCCTGGGCATGTTTGTGCTAACAAACAATTACAACTTCTGGTGTTAGAGGAGGAGGATAAGGGAAACGTGGAGGAAGAGGAAGTGACACCCCATGAGATAGAACTCAAGAACTTGCAACTATCATTATACAACATTACAGGAATCACTTCAAAAAAATCTATCAAGCTGTGGGGAGAACTAGCAGGAAGGAAGGTGGTGGTGCTTATTGATTGTGGGGCTTCCCACAACTTCATCTCCTCAGTGTTAATGGAAGATGAGTCAATATATGTGGCTGAAACCGTTCCTTATACGGTGGAGGTTGGGGATGGTAGGAAGATTCGATGTAAAGGAGTTTGTCCTAAACTCATGCTGAAGATTCAAGGGTTAGAAGTGCAACAAGACTTCTGTATCTTTGAACTAGGAGGGGTGGATATTGTTTTGGGGATGGAGTGGTTGGCTGGTCTGGGAGAGATTAGGGTGAATTTTCAAGAGCTGACACTTAAGGTGCCTACAACTAATGGTACCCAGGTGTTAAGAGGTGAGCCAGCCTTGGCTAGGGCAGCAGCTTCATTCAAATCTGTGATGAAGGCTATTCAAGCAGAGGGGTAAGGATTTATCCTAGATTATCATGGCATGCAAGCCATTTTGGGTGAGGAATCAGCAGAAACACAATGGTTAGCTGGGGTATTGAACAGTTTCGTAGAGGTTTTTAAGGAACCCCAGGGATTACCACCACCCAGGAGACATAATCATGCAATTGCTCTCAAGGAAGGAGCTGATATCCCCAACCTACATCCCGACAGGTACCCTCATTACCAAAAAAATGAAATAGAAAAGCTTGTCAATGATATGCTGAAATCAGGAGTCATAAGGCCTAGTGTTAGTCCATATTCTAGCCCTATTATCCTGGTGAAAAAGATGGACGGGAGTTGGCATTTTTGTGTGGACTATAGGGCCCTAAACAAGGTGACAGTGCCTGACAAATTCCCTATACCTATTATTGATGAATTGCTAGATGAGTTGGGAGGAGCAAAGGTCTTTTCTAAACTAGACTTACGATCCGGATATCATCAAATTAGGAGGGAGATATTGCCAAAACTGCATTTAGGACTCACGAAGGTCATTACAAGTTTGTTGTAATGCCCTTCGGTCTCACAAATGCACCCTCTACATTTCAGTCCCTCATGAACGAAGTCCTTAAACCATACCTCAGGAAATTTACTCTTGTATTCTTTGATGACATTTTAGTGTACAGCAAGAGCAGGGAAGACCATATTGAACACTTGCAAGCTGTCCTATTATCTGGCATGTAGCGAGAACCGTTGTATGCCAATAAGAAAAAGTGTACGTTTGGGTAGGAACAAATTGAATATCTAGGCCACATCATCTCAGGGAAGGGCGTAGCTGCAGACCCAAGGAAAATAGAAGTCATGAAGCAATGACCTACTCCCAAAGATGTCAAGGCTTTGAGAGGGTTTCTAGGTCTCACGAGGTACTATAGAAGATTTGTAAAGAATTATGGTAAGATTGCCCGACCCCTAACCATGTTACTAAGGAAGGATGGGTTCCTTTGGAGTGAAGAAGCCCAGACAGCTTTTGATTCACTAAAGAATGCCATGGCAGAGCTCCCAATATTGACTGTTCCAAACTTTGACAAATCATTTATACTTGAGATGGATGCATCTAATAAAGGATTGGGAGCAGTCTTGTTACAAGAAGGCAGACCTGTAGCATTCTTGAGCCAAACTTTATCTGATAGAGCACAAAAAAAATTTGTATATGAGAGGGAATTGATGGCCATTGTCATGGTAGTGCAAAAGTGGAGGCATTACTTGATGGGCAGGCATTTCATCATTCATACTGAGACCAACAAAGTCTGAAGTTTTTAACAGAACAGAGGGTGTTAGGTGAGGAACAATTTAAGTGGACTTCTAAGCTAATGGGGTTTGATTTCGAAATAAAATACAAGCCCGGAAGTGATAATAGAGCAGCAGATGCTCTCTCCAGAAGAATGACTTATGCTGCCATATCAGTAGTTCAATTTTCAGAAATGGAAGAATGGGAGGAAGAAGCTCACAAGGATAGCAAGCTGCAGAGTATTATTCACGACCTCATTAGAGACCCTAACTCTCATCCGGGATACTCATTTGTGAGTAAGAAGCTACTGTATAAGGGGAAGTTGGTGCTGCCCAAAACTTCCTCAAAGATCCCTATACTACTTAAGGAGTTTCATAGCTCTGCCATTGGGGGTCACTCAGGATTTTTCAGATCCTATAAACGGATAGCTGCCCTGGTGTATTGGGAGGGAATGAGAAAGGATATTCATCAGTATGTGGCCACTTGTGAGAATTGTCAACTTAATAAGTATCAAACCCTGTCTCCGGCGGGTCTTTTGCAACCTCTTCCAATCCCAACTCAGGTTTGGGCAGATGTCTCAATGGATTTTATAGAAGGATTACCCAAGGCACAAGGGAAGGATGTAATATTAGTGGTGATGGATCGTCTTACAAAATATGCTCACTTTATCCCACTCAGCCACCCATTCACTACAAGGGATGTGGCAGAAATATTCATCCGAGAAGTGGTCAAATTGCATGGCTTCCTGTTGACGGTCTTGGCAAGTATACCAAGTCGCACAAGTAGTAAATAGGTAAGAGGGATATAGTTCCCACGAGGACTGAGACAAGTACTAACACGTAACAAATCAACTACTATCTAAGCAGATATTTGGAAGGAAGGGAGCTCAATATTAAATACCAAGCCCAACAAGAGATACAATTTAAAATAGACAAAATAAACGGAACAAGTTCTTTTAGGATTTTTATCAAACACTTGGAATGCAAAAAGGGGATTCTTCGAGATGTTGGGATTAAACTTCACTAAACCTTTGCCTCATGCAATACTAAAACCACCAATCCAATTTATGCTTCAAATATTAAAATCAACCCACAAGATTACTCAAGTCCTAATTCCTTAGATGACAAGAGCCTAAATCCCTTAATTAGACCCTAATTCCTTAGGTGGCTTAATTAACGAATTTGCATTAAGAGTGGGGATTACATGATTACTAATAAACCAAAATCCATTCCTAGATGCAAGGTTTACTAGGTGATTAATTTCAGATCAAGAAATGATAAGAACTTCCCAATTGCAAATCAAATCTCAGAACAATTCATGGATGATCAGACCACAAAAAGCATTAAGCATAGGAATCAAACACTAATAAAGAAGCATAAACATAGATTAATAAATCAAGGAAAATACATGAGATTCGGTTTAGCTACATCTAATCCCAACAAAAAGGGAATTTAGCTACTCATAGTCATAGAGAAAGCCAAAATAACAGAAATAGGAACAAAGGAGAGAAGAAACCCTATGGAAGCTTTCCACAGCCGTCACAACAGCCCCTGGTTCAGAGAAAACGTCTTTTTAGGGTAAAGGTTGTCGCCTATGTTCTGCCCAGATGCCTTATTTATAGATTAGGGCAGTTTAAATCCCAATCACAAATTCAGATCCAAATAATGCACGTCACGGCCGTGATGGCCATCACGGCCAGGCCGTGACGGGTTCTGCCATGGGCGCTTCTTCAATTTTTGGTTTGTCATGGCCGTGACGCTTATCACGGCTAGGCCGTGATCAGTTCTGCCTGTCAAGAGTCTGGTTCAGCTGACATGTCACGACCGTGATGGGCATCACGACTAGGCCGTGACCAGTTCTGACTTTTCCCTTCTTTTCTTTTCAGTTTTGCTTGATCATGGCCGTGATGGTCATTACGGCTAGGCCGTGATGGGCTATGTTTGGTTCATTTTCTTCACTTTTCAAGCCCCATCTTCATGCAAGCTCCATCATGGTTGATCTTGAGCATTTAATCCTTAATTTCTGCAAAACAACACCACAAAACCGCCTTACCCGTTCCAAGGTAAAAACTAACAAAAATCAAATAAAAATTGCCTAAACTATTGCATGCAGAATGTAAATGAAATATGAGGTGAAAACACACTCATCACTTCCCATCTACCATAGTCTCGGACAGAGATAAGGTATTCCTTAGCAATTTCTGGACTGAACTTGTCAGATTAGCAGGGACAAGATTAAAGTTCAGTTATGCCTATCATCCCCAATCGGATGGGCAAACAGAAAGTGTTAATAGGTGTTTAGAAACCTATTTGAGATGTTTGACGGGATCCAAACCCAAGTAGTGGCCAAAATGGCTCAGTTGGGCTAAGTTTTGGTTCAACACCAATTACAATAGCTCAACCAAACTAACTCCATTTAGGGCCCTTTATGGCCGAGACCCACCTCACCTCCTTAAAGGAACTACTATACCCTCTGCTGTGGAAGAAGTAACTCTAATGACTCAAGAAAAAGATGTGATTCTGCATGATCTCAAGGGTAACCTCCTCAAGGCTCAAGGACAGATGAAGGCTACAACGGATAAATCCAGAAGGGATGTTACATATGCAGTGGGAGATTGGGTCTACTTAAAATTAGAGCCATATCGGTTGCGATCTTTAGCCAAAATGATGAATGAGAAGTTACGGCCTCGGTTCTATGGGCCCTACCAGATTTATAAGCGAGTGGGGCAGGTTGCATATCATCTAGAACTCCCCACAGGAAGTCGTATCCACCCTGTTTTCCACGTTTATTTGCTCAAGAAAGCCTTGGGGCCATCGGTGGTACCACAACCTCTACCTAAAGCACTCGGTGAAGATCTTGAGCTGCTGGTTGAGCCGGAACAAGTGCTGAATGTCAAGACAGGAGATGCAGGGCATGTAGAGGTGCTAATCCAGTGGAAGGACCTACCCGAGTTTGAAGCCACATGGGAGTCTTATGATGTGATTAATGGGCAGTTTCCCCTTTTCCACCTTGAGGACAAGGTGAGACTTTTGGGGGGGAGTATTGTTAGCTCAAGACCTCCTATATACAAGACTTATATCAGAAAGAAGAAACAAACCAAAGTCACTGGGCCTACGGCTAATAACTAGCTAGCTGAAACAATGTATTAGTAACCAATTACTACATAGTATAAATAAAGAAAAGGGAGGGAAGTTAGGGATTCTGTTAGTTAGTTGGAAAATTGTTGGGAGAGACTAGACTCTCAAACTCCTAACTCTCTCTCTCTCTCTCTCTCTTTGTATCTTCTTGATTCTTTCTCTGGTTTAGGGCACATTTCCTTCAGAGATTTCTGCAATATACATGATAGTGAACCATAGTTCACTGATTCAGTAGCCAGTTCTATCAATATCATTGAAGAATGAGCACAACCGAGTAATGGCATGTCTCACATTTTTTGGAGCAATACCACGAATAGCCACGAGCAGAAGTTGTTGCATCAAGATGTGGCAATCATGAGACTTTAAGCTAACCAATTTGAGATCACCAGAGTCAAGCCTCTTGATATTTGAAGAGTAACCATGTGGAACTTCGATACCCTGAAGACACTCACAAAAACTGTCTCTTTTTTTTTTGGACAAAGTATGACATGGTGGAGGTAAATAAGTCCGCTTACCATCCTTAACAACTGGAGCTAACTGCTCTCATATACCCATAGCAACAAGATCGAGACGAGCATTCACACCATCCTTTGTCTTGCCATGAATGTTGAGAAATGTCCCGATCACACTATCACACACATTTTTTTCCACATGCATCACATCAATGCAGTGTCTGACATCAAGCTTGCGCCAGTATGGAAGATCAAAGAATATTGACCTCTTCTTCCATATGTTTTTCTCAGTAGCTTTACCCTTCTTTTTGGACTTGTCGAAGATAACATTGATGTCCTTCACTTTTTGATAAACCTGCTCTCCATTTAAGGCCGTCGGAGCATCTTCAGTCTCTTGGCATCCATTAAAACCTTTTTTCATTTTATGATATTGGTGATCACGTCTAAGAAATCTCCTATGCCCAAGGTAAATCGTCTTCCTTCCATGATGCAACCGAGTGTAGCATATGCCTTCCTCACATATAGGGCATGCTTTATGCCCCTTAACACTATACCCGGACAAGTTCCCGTATGCTGGAAAGTCATTGATGGTGCAAAATAACTTGGCACGAAGCTTGAAAGTCACATGATAATGCCCATCAACTACATCAACACCTTCCACCCACAACTTCTTCAAGTCTTCAATCACGGGACTTAGATAAACATCTAAGTCATTTCCCAGTTGCTTTGGGCCCGAAATCATCATAGATAACATCATGTATTTGTGCTTCATGCACAACCAAGGAGGTCGGTTGTAAATTATCAAGAGAACGTGCCATGAACTATGAATACTACTTAAGTTACCATATGGATTCATTCCATCCGTAGCAAGTCCAAGCCTTAGGTTTCTTGGCTCATCAGCGAAATCCGGAAACAAAGTATCAATATTCTTCCATTGTACAGAATCAGCCGGATAACGAACCTTTCCATCACGTTTCCTCTCATCATGATGCCATCTAAGATTCTTTGCATCTTTCACATTAGCAAACAATCGCTTGAACCTTGGAATTATTGGAAGATACCACAACACCTTCGCAGGATGACCCATTTTTCTCACATCACAAATCGAATCATCAAGATCATCACCATCCTTCACTTTGTAGCGTGATAACCCATACTTAGGGCAATCGTGATTGTCTTCATAAACACCCATGTACAATATGCGATCATTGGGGCATGCATGTATCTTCTTATACTCCATACCCATCGGACACAATAACCTTCTTGGCCTCATAGTTACGGACAGGCAATGTGTTGCCCTCTAGAAGCAAGTCTTTCAACAATTCAAGTAATTCGGTGAAGCTTTTATCGCTCCAACCATTTCTCGCCTTCACACAAACCAATTTTAACACCGCTAACAACCGTGTATGTCCAGTACAATCGGGATACAAAGGCTTATCCGCATCACTGGATAACCTTTCATACACATGTGCTCGCTGAAAAGATTCTTGTCTAATATCACGGATCATGTCCTCCACTCGATCATCCTCCATATCTACGTCAACATCCTCACTTTGAGAGACACTTGGCTTAGTACTTAACAAGACATCACCATACCATATCCATCTTGTATAATTCAAGCAAATCCCACTACAAATAAGATGAGTACATATATCCATAACTGTTCATTTCCTCGTATTCAAACATTTGACACAAGGACCATTGAACATTCCTTTACTATTAGGAACATTCCTTTGAGCAAATTCTATAAACTCTTCCACTCCCTTCAAATACTCATCACTAGTGTGTTTACAAACCATCCAACTATGATCTATAGCTAAATAGGTTCTGTAAATATAAACACATATATCCAATATAAGCACAATAGCGGAGATTGGAAAAGCGCACTAGTATTTGAAAACCTAACAACCATATATATATATATATATATATATATATACACCACTACACTCTATCCCTATTTGAAAACCTATTTGAAAAACCTAACAACCATATATACCTAACAAGCATTAAACCACACAATATACAATGTTTTAAAATATTCAAATACCTAAAATAAAAAACCTATGATACGAGAATAAGGGAGAAAGTGCATTAACTCTCCACTTCCATCACATGCACCCTCTCATATAGGCATTTATTGTTACCTATATGGCATTAAAACATGTTTATCTTGCGAGTACGAAGAAATTTTATTTTAGCAGGTAAAAGACAAAAGTCTTTTTTAATATAGTATACCTTCACAAAAATATAAGTTGGGGCTTTATCCATTATTGCTCCAACTTACCCAAAGCAAAAGTTCAACAAACAAAACACATAATCTTATATTAGGTATAGTAGATAGCAAAATACATAAGCAGCTGACTGTTAAAACAACATTACAATAAGCACCTAAACCATAATACAAATCTTGTCCACAAAGTACAAACTAAAACAACACAGGCAACATAAATATAAGCAACAACTCAAACATAAAGTAAGCAAAACAAAGCTGCTCAAAATCAGCCCAAAATCATTTAGAAAAAGCTTAGGGTTCATTCAAACAAACATACAAATTTATTTACTGTTCTATATGACAAAAAAAGAAAAAGAAAGAAGAGGAACAAGAACAAAAAAGCTATAACAATTTGGTTAGGGTTCAGTACCTGTTAGAGATAGGAGAGGAAGTTGTGACAGAGAGGGGCTTGCGTGGTGGTGGGGAGAGGGCTCGCGTGTTGGCCGTTCAGAACCTGTTAAAAAGGTGAAGAAGTTAGGGTGGCAAGTTAGGGTGCGCGGTTGGTTTTGAAAGGAGTGAAGTTCAGAGAGAGAGAAAGAGTACGTACCGGTGGTGGTGTAGAGGAGCTCCCAGTGGTGGTGGTGGAGAGGAGACCGTGGTGGTGGTGACAGTGATAAGAGGAAGCTTAACAGAGGAAGGGATAGGGCAAAAACTTGTGATCAGAGGCAGTGTAGTGAAGAAGGAAAGGCGTGCAGAGTAGTGAAGAAGGAAAGGCGTGCAGGTATATGTGTTAATGTGTACTTACTTAAAAATTAGGGCATCAACTTTTACGTCGGTTGTTAATATAACCGGCGTAAAGTTAAATTTAACGTCGATTGTTTAAACAAGCGGCGTAAAAAGTCATTTAAGTGAACCTTGATAATTACGAATCTTCACTTGCCTCCTTTTTAACGTCTAAGGTTTACTTAGCAGACGTTAACCTTACCTGTTTATTACCTATTTTGTACTAGTGACATCACAACAAGCTTAATGGTTGTATATTGTCAAACTATTCATGGGAGCCCATCAGAACAAGACATGTGGGTAAAAATGCATGGACCAAATGATTTATCTTTATCTGGTTTAGAAAGAAACATTAACTTCACTACAAACCTCCTAAACTACCTGCCATCAATCAATAAAGGAAGAGTCAGTTTGACAAAAAGGTTAAATACAAACAGCGTTTTGCATCGACCCTTTCATCAAGAAGTTGGCGTGTGCATATGAAAATTTATCTTATCACACTTTTAGTAAGAACAAGGTCACATCATCAGGTAAGCATTTAAACTCATTGTTTTATACTATAATCATATTCAGATACCTATCAAACAAAATTGAATAGAGCTTGAATCAATCACACAAGATGAAGCAAGTAACTGATCAAGTTATAAGACAATCTCACAAACATCCCAACAGCCATTAAGTTAAAACCTATGCCCACATCACAAAATAACTTGACTTAGACATTTTATCATACAAGTTATATGCAACATAAACAAAGATTACTTAGACTATATACATATGCAATCAGATCTTACTTCCATAAGCAAAACCAACGTCCTTGTAAAGGATAGTGATTCTCATTAATTCAATGAATTCCATACAGAAACAATGACATGTAGAATTAGCAAAGGTAAAAAAAAAAAAATTAGAGTTACCAAATAAGAATCTTCTCACAGTGACTGAATACAACAATTGTAACTCTCTGTAACTTCTCAGTCTCATTTTCTCATGTTTACTTTCGAAATTACCTCCCAAAAAAACACAGGAAATTCCTCACAAAAATTAACCAACAGAGAGCTATCTCATCCCTCCGTCCAGAAAACCTCCATTTTCGTCCTCTTCCTCTTGAAGCTGAGTTCGCAATTTATAGAGGGGGACCAGGGAGCTTGCTTGTTGCTACATCTTCTACTGTTCATCCAAAACTCAAGAAGTCAACAATGGTGGCTCAACATTAATTTTGAGCATGGGCTATCACATAGATGGGGCATAAAGTCGCGGTTTGAGAAGAAAACATGGAGTGAAATGGTGAGCTATAGAGTAGGGTTTGCGCTTTGATCAAGTAGGAGAAGAAAAAATGATGTCGGAGGGCACCGTTTTCAGGAGATAGGGGCGGTGATGTCAGAGTAGGTAGACGAAAATAGTGAGTCTATGGTGAAGGGATGAGATATAAGGAGAGGAGGAGCTGCCATGCCTGAGAGAAGAGGAGAATAAGAAATTTCTTTTGTGGTTACTGATGAAGAGGCACTAGGGCTGGAGAAGGAAGAATAAAGGGGAAACAAAGTGTATAGGCCGCTGGTTACAACCGGGTCGAGTGCGACCCGGTTCTGAATAAATGGGTCGGTCCAAAACAGGGGAATATGGAAATGGTTGATGTGTGTCGAGAACCGGGTCAGGCGTGACCCGATTCGGTTTTGTGAGTCTGATAATTTTTTTTCTTTTTTTTTCTTTTTTTCTGTTTGAAGCTGATGGGTTTGAATGTAGTAGAGTCGAATCTTTTTTCATTTTTTCTTCTCTTCTTTTCCTTCTTTCTTTTCTTCTCCTTGCTTTATTATTTTTTTATTTTGCCTGTTATAAAATAAAAATAATAATTAGACCAAATAAATATAGGACAAAATTTGGTGTTCACAATACCAACTTTGGGGTTACATCTCCACATTGGCCAAAAATCACCAACACCGGGCCAGACCACCAACCATGGGTGGACCCCTAGGACAGCCGACACACCTTATTCACGGGTGTGCCATCACGGTTGTACATGACCCCATAGCCTCGGATGAATCGTCGCGGATGGCCAAATCGTCTTACTCTCGGACAACCTCCCCTATGTTGCACAACATCCCTTCCACATCTTCGATGCGTGAATGGGGCAAACAACACACAACACAACCACCACCTCCGTTTGGGCCCATGGGCTACTCAAGTTTTATCACCACCAACACCTCGACCACTAGGCTATCAAGGATTATCGTTTTAACGTTTCATTGTTAAGTCTTTTAAGCATCAACAACACTATGGCCATTAAGCACCAGAGCTCAGCACCTTGACCATCAAGCATCAAGGCCCCCAAGGATCGGACAATAGACTACTAGGGTACAACATCTTATCACTTGGAGAGGACAACATCAACCAATAATAACCGTCATGCCAATCATAAACATCATAACGGTTAAACATCATATAACAAACAGGCATAAAGGCATATAGACATGTTATCAATGGAAAAAAGGTCATGGGTAACCCTTCATCTTATGCTACCCCCAAGCCTACATACTCATACTATTCCTTCTCCCCATACCTGATATAAAGATCAAACTCCTTATAGCAAACTGGTCGCGTTCCCTTAAGCGGCTCGACACATGAAACAAGCCTTGGCCAACAAAAAGGTTAACCAATTAGTTCCCAATTCAACAAAAGGAAAAGGAAATAGAAGAGGGATAACCGGCTTACCTTACAAGAAACTAACGCGTATGTTCCTCTCCCAAACACCACAAGGATTCCAAGAACTAGGAAGGTTCAAGGGGGAGAAAGAGGAAAAAGGGGTTTCTGCTGTTTTGGAGGCAGAGAAACCAAAATAAGGGTTGTACACAAAACCCTCGCGTACTGTTCCTATTTATACACTGAGACCCGAGCACAGTCGTGCTCCTCCTTGAGCATGGGTGTGCTCACATCAGCGCCTCCAAGACGTGGTTCCCCCATTGAGCACGAATGTGCTCCCTATTGAGCACGGTCGTGCTCACATCAGCGTCAACGAGACGTGGTCAGGCACTGAGCACGGTCGTTCTCCCTAATGAGCACGGCCGTGCTTGTGACTCGGGCAGTCACAAGATGCGTCTAATAAGCACGGGCGTGCTGGACATGAGCATGGGCGTGCTTATGTACCATAAAGGAATTTTAAGCCTAGAAATCTCACTTAGCCGTCTAACAACACTACTAAGTTAAGCCCTAAGGCTTAACCAAACAAACAAGGCACACACAAAAGCACTTATACAAAAAATGGGGTGTTACAATTCCACCCCTTTATAAAAATTTCGTCCTCTAAATTTCTATCACCTCAACTGGCTAAACTTTCACCAACTAGGCACGTACCTCGGGTTGAGTCCTTGGAATCAGAGACTCTGGCCCCACTAAGAGAGTAGACCCTCCTAGTGGTCTCCAACCAATTGACTTGAGGTTTCTAATTCTTGCTAACACTCTGTGGTTCTGACTCCCTTTCTTCGCAGTTCCGATGGAAGGACCATACTTACCACACTTGAAACAGATGATTTCTGGCTCCTTGCATTGATGGGTATAGTGACCTTATCCACATTTACCACATCTGATAGACCTAGAGGAATCTCGATCCTTAGGCTTACTTGCTGAGAATAGTTGATCCTTTCCACTCTTCTTGAAGTCCCGACCGATCGGAACCAGGCACTGCCTTTCTTCATCCTTATGATCATTCTTTTCACTATCTTGTGGATTCGAGCTCTTACGGCTTGCCGCCCTGGACTTGTAGGTGTCTTCGTAGATCCTACACTTGTTCACTAAAACTGGGTAGACGCGGATCTCCTGGTAGCTGATAGCCTGCTTGATTTCTTGGCGCAGACTGGCTTCAAACTTTACGCACTTGGAGCGGTCGTCTGCCACATACTGATACGGTGTATAGTAACGGGCGAGCTCCTCAAACCTATCCGTATACTCTCCTATTGACATGTTGCCTTGCTTCGACATGAGAAAATCCATCTCCTTTTTGTCCTTGATGTCTGCCGGAAAATACTTCTCGAGAAACCTGTCCTTGAACACAGTGTCCATGTGATCATAGTACCCTCGGCCTGGATATGCCGACGACAGTTCTCCCACCAGTGCTCAGCCTCCTCAGTCAGTATAAAGGTCCCAAAGATGACCTTCTGCTGCTCGTTGCATCCCATAGCTCGAAAGATTTTCTCAGTCTCCCTCAGCCACAACAAAGCTCCCTCCGGGTCGTAAGCTCCCTTGAAAGAAGGCGGGTTGTTTCACTGGAACTTGTCCAATCCCTGAAACTCAGTTGGTCCATCGTTGTTGTTGTTGTTCTGGTTCTGACCTATGACGTTGGCGAGCAGTGCCAAAGCATCGGTGATCACCTGGTCATTCCTACCTCTTCCTTCCATTGGTTCCAACATTTACCCGAGACAACAGTTAAATATAGGGAACCAAGCAAGAAGGACTAACGGTTCTTAACACTAAAGCATCATTATCTATAATTAATATAGATAATTCAAACAAAAAATCACATAAGACTCGCAACAGACTCATACCACATCCGGACAGGGCCGAACTGCTCTGATTCCACTAAATGTGACACCATCTACCCCGCATGAATTCAAAAGCAATAACACATATATAAAAATAGAAGAGAACACATGCAAAAATATATAAAATCAAAACCAAGAAGAGACTGCCGCATTGTAACATAAAGAGGAAATAACCAAAACATGTTTATAAAGGAAACATAACATAAAACAAAACCATACATGAACCCAACCCCGATGTCACACTACAGAGCTGGTATAACCAATCCGATAAAACAACTCGGATACAACTGGAAACAAACTAAACAACTACTGAAAATGGAAAATCTTATCTGCGAGTCGCGGCTCCTCAGAGTCACTCCTTAACTGGCTGCACAACGACCTCTGCATAAACGATACATGATACAACAAGAAACATAGAGGTAGGGAGTAAGAAACATATATATGAATATAACGGCAAGGAAACAATTAGCAAGACGAGCATACATTAAACAAGCATGTTATATCAAACAGCAATATCATGACAATCGTCATCATATAACGTGTATGTTGTGCAATGCAGTGCTGCTCCACTCCTCTACTATGCACTTGGATCCAAACTAACTCAGGATGCAAACTTTGGGGTTACATCTCCACATTGGCCAAAAAGAACCAACGTCGGGGCCAGACCACCAACCATGGGTGGACCCCTAGGACAGCCGACACACCTTACTCACGGGTGCGCCATCGTGGTTGTACATGACCCTATAGTCTCGGATGAATCGCAGCGGATGGCCAAATCGTCTTACTCTCGGATAACCTCCCCTATGTTGCACAACCTCCCATCAACATCTCCGATGGGTGAATGCATGACAAACAACATACTACACAACCACCACCTCCGCTTTTTATCACCATCAACACCTCGACCACTAGGCTATCGAGGATTATCATTTTAACCTTTCATCGTTAAGTCTTTTAAGCATCAACAACACTCTGACCATTAAGAATCATAGCTTAACACCTTGACCATCAAGCATCAAGGCCCCCTTGGAGTGGACACTAGGCTACCAGGGTACAACATCTTATCACTTGGAGCGGACACTGGGCTACCAAGGTACAACATCTTAACACGTCTTTGGTGTTCTGTTGGTATCTTATTAAGTTTTTTAAGCGTTTGGAGTAAAAACCCCTATTTCAACATTCTGGTTTCTGTTCTGGCGTGCTCACCCTCTGCACGGGCATGTGGGACCTACAGGCAAGCACGACCGTGCTGCCTGCTGAGCATGGGCGTGCTCAAATGTGAGCCCTGCTCTAGGTTTCAAACTGGAGCATGGGCGTGCTCCTTATCAAGCACGGCTGTGCTCAATGGAGCGTGACCGTACTGATCTGGGCAGAAAGGGTCAGGAACCCTTTCTCAAATCCTTGGGATAGTTCACAGATTTAGTCTATTGACTTTTACTAATCCATTGATCATAGCTTCATTAATATTAACTATTCTTTATTAATAATCATGTCTTATCATCATGAGGAATTAGTCCTTCAATCATGCCTTGGTTATTAATGTTCCTAGAACACTTACTAAACAATCCTAGGGTCTTTAACTAAGCCCTATGAACATAACCTTACCTCTCGCACTATATTCATGTATTATGAACAACTGGAGAAACGTCCCTTAATTATCATTATTATCGTTAATGTATTTTAACGTCTTAACAATATTGTTGGCATTAACATCCTCAACAATCAACACTCATTAAGAGCACAACATCATCATCACCATCATAAACAATCATTCATAACATTATCAGTCCAAACATAATCATTGCTTAAACATCAATATTTTTATAACAGACAACATCAACCAATTATAACCGTCATGCCAATCATAAACATCATAACGGTTAAACATCATATAACAAACAAGTATAAAGGCATATAGACATGTTATCAAAGGAAAAAAGGGTCATCTGTAACCCTTCGTCTTACGCTACCCCCAAGCCTACATACTCACACTATTCATTCTCCCCATACCTGGTATGAAGATCAGACCCCTGATAGCAAACTGGTCGCATTCCCTCAAGCAGCTCGACAAACGAAACAAGCCTTGGCCAACAAAAATGTTAACCAATCAGTTCCCAATTCAACAAAAGGAAAAGGAAACAGAATAGGGATATTTGGCTTACCTTACAAGACACTCACGCGCACGTTCCTCTCCCAAACACCGCAAGGATTCCAAGAACTAGGAAGGTTCAAGGGAGAGATAGATGAAGAGGTGTTCCTGCTGTTTAGGCAGAGAAACCAAAATAAAGGTTGTACACAAAACCCTCACGTACTGTTCCTATTCTGAGACCCGAGCACGGTCATGCTCCTCTTTGAGCACGGGCGTGCTCACATCAGCGCCTCCAAGGCGCGGTTCCCCCATTGAGCACGGGCATGCTCCCTATTTAGCATGGTCGTGCTTGTGACTCAGACAGTCACAAGATGGGCCTAACAAGCACGGGCGTGCTGGACATGAGCATGGACTTGCTCATGTACCAAAAAGGGATTTTAAGCCTAGAAATCCCACTTAGCCCTCTAACAACACTACTAAGTTAAGCTCTAAGGCTTAACCAAACAAACAAGGCACACAAAAAACCACTTATATGAAAAATGAGGTGTTACACTACACATAAACTCATTAGTTGAACCAAAGATAATATCATCCACATATATTTGAACAAGCAATATATCATTTCCTTTATTTTTTATGAAAAGTGTAGTATCAACCATTCCCTTTTTATAACCTTTTTCTAAAAGGAATTTACTCAACCTTTCATACCAAGCTCATGGAGCTTCCTTAAAAACATGGTTGAGAAATTCGAAAATTTCAAAATCGGGGGGTTGATTGGTGTGCGCTGCGGCGCGTGCGTGCGATTCCGGCAAGTGTACCGGATCATCGCCAAGTAATAAAAGATATCGATCCCACAGAGACTGTGTTCTCGAATCGCAACTAATTATCAAATTGATTAGATCTGGACTGTTTAAAAAGATTTTTATATTTTTGAAATGGTTTTTGAATTTGAATTTAAGAGATAAAACAGAATCAAACAAAACAGAAAACAAATCTTTTTGATTTTTCTGATCTAAATGGGTTCCTAGGGATTTAGGTTACCACAAGATCGTTTACGTTATGAAGTTGATTACCCTTGTTAATTAGCGAAATTGCCTTGAAGGCGAGTTTATCCTCTGATAGCTTAAGCTCCCTCTCGGGTTACAAAAGCCGTGCCCAATTGACCCGACCCCTACTCTCGTGGTAGTCGATCCCAGATTGGACCCTTTGCGTTCCGTGACAACTCGTTGCTCCTCGAGGGACGGCTTCTAACTCTCGTGATTTCAGTCCCAAGTCTGACTTCTATAGGTCCGACACCTAAGTTCACCGCTAGGTTCCTCCTTAGAATGTCTCAGTCATGCAAATAACCTAAGTTCACCGCTAGGTTCCTCCTTGGATCATCCACATCTCACAAACCAGTGGCCGCCGAATTTTACGAGTGAAACACCCTAGAAATCCTAAGTTCACCGCTAGGTTCCTCCTTAGAACGTCTACGTCACGCAAATAAACGATTGCCGAAATTTATGAGTGATTAACACACTAGAAATCAGATCTAAAACAATAACGAAATCAACAACGATTTTACATCAAATCAACATCATTTACAAACCTCATGCAGAGCCCTAGTCCCTAGAAACAAACTTGACCGCGCTGTCGCCACGCGCCAAAAAGAACGAGCGTTTACAAAATAATGTAGTATAGAGCGACAACTCGGATCGTCTCTCAAGGACTCTTTAGGTGTTGTTATTATTAACAGAAAAAGTTAGAAAAAGTTAGAATTGGGGGTTTTGAGATTGGAAACTAAATTAAAGAAGCAAAACAGAAAACAAGGCAAGAAAATAGAGCAGTTACCAAATAAGCTAAAGCGATTAACCTACTGTTCTCGGTTTCCCAACTATCATCGGTTCATGCAACCCTAAGTAGATTCTAATCCCCTCCCGGTTGTAGCAACAATTTACAAGCGAAACCACTACTACAGATATATGTCCCTATTCCCGAATTAAGCAAACGGGGTTAAGCCCTTCGTGAACTAAGCGAACACGAAACGAACACACGCGAATTAAGCAAACGCGATTAATTATAGGAACATGATATCACCGAGATAAACCAACACAACACAATATACTCCTGAATTAAGCAAACAGAAATATAAAGCATGGCATTGAAAAGAGAAAAGCAAATGAAACAGGATTACAGAAACCTCAAGTCTTAACAGAAACCAATCACAGTAGATTAATCTAGGAGACTAGTTCTCCATTACAAAAGAAAACAATAAACTAAGAGAAAAACAAAGGACTAACAGGCTCAGAAACTAGCCAAAACTGGCTAATTCTGACCACCTCTTCCAGTTCTGCCTAAGACTGCTTTATATACACGTTTCTGGAATCCAAGTCCTCGCGAGGCGAAGCACTGCTCGCGAGGCGAATAACATGAAAGGTCTGCAACTCTTTGTCTTCTCGCGAGGCAAGCATAGCTTCGCGAGGTGAACGCTTCAAATTCCCAACTGCAACGCCCGTGACCTTCCACACGCCCAAACCGTGATCGTCTCTGACTTTTCATGGTTGGATGACTCGCGAGGCGAGCCATTTCTTCGCGGGGCGAACCAGAGACTTTGTATTTTCTTGGAACAGTCAGCTTCGGGGTCGCGAGGCGAGCAGCCTTATCGCGGGGCGAGAAACTCCAAAATTATTCCTTTTATTAACCTGAAAATAAGAAAATATAATAAGTATTTTATTTACTCTAAATCAACTAAATTAACTTAAAAATAATTTACAGACTCAAAATACTACTTAAGGAAAATCAAGTCTAATTTGGGTGAAAATGATATAAAATAAGCACAAAGCCAAAGTCTTTACTAGTTATAAAACCAGTCAAACAGAGGCTCATCAAAACTACTACTCCAGTCTTGCCATGGAGATGACAAGCTGGGTTGACAACATAGTGAAAATCAGAAAAGAGAAGAGAGGAGAAGAAGAGAAAAGATCTATTGCAATTGTGCGGCTGTAAACTGCTATTTATGCTTATTAATCTTGACCTAACCCTAGACCAAATTAAGGGCCTCTGAATAAGCTTTCCAACAAGGTATCATATGCTTCAATTGGGCTTAAGATGAGTAAGATATGCCCATTTAAGTGAAGAAGCATTATGGATTGCGCACTAATCCGCGCCAGAGAACTCGAGACCCAATTTAGCCTTGATTTTGTCCTATTTTGACAATTCTTGTGAAACCTGAAATTGTAGGTTTCTTCCTTATCTTTCTAGGGACAGCAGGATCACCAAAATCCGATATCTGTAGCTCTAGTTATGCTCTGCGCAAGACAACAAGGTCGGGATGAGTGAAAAATCCGAAAATTAACAATGTTTAGCAATTAAGCCCAATTAAGCCCAATAATGTAAAAGCAAAAATAATGATGGTAAAAGTTGTCTAATTTCCGTCTCTCTCTGGCTTGTGCTGTTGTAAACTACTATTTCTGCTTATTAATCCTGACCTAACCCTAGACCAAATTAAGGGCCTCTGAATCAGCTTTCCAACAAGGTATCATATGCCTTAATTGGGCTTAAGATGAGTTAGTTCGGCCCATTTAAGTGAAGGAACATCATGGACTGCACACTGATCCGCGCCAGAGAACTCGAGACCCTATTTAGCCTTGATTTTGGCCTAATTTGACAATTCTTGTGAAACCTGAAATTGTAGGTCTCTTCTTTATCTTTCTAGGGACAGCAAGATCAACAAAATCCTATATATGTAGCTCTAGTTATGCTCTGCGCAAGGCAACAATGTCAGGATGAGAGAAAAATCCGAAAATTAACAATGTTTAGCAATTAAATCCAATTAAGCCCAATAATGTAAAACCAATATCAATGATTGTAAAAGTTGTCTAATTTCCGCCTCTCTCTCCCTTGTGTGGCTGTAAACTACTATTTATGCTTATTAATTCTGACCTAACCCAAGACCAAATTAAGGGCCTATGAATAAGCTTTCCAACAAGGTATCATTTGCCTTAATTGGGCTTAAGATGAGTAAGTTAGGGCATTGTAAGTGAAGGAACACCATGGACTGCACACTGATCCGCGCCAGAGAACTCGGGACCCAATATAGCCTTGATTTTGGCCTAATTTGACAATTCTTGTGAAGCCTTAAATTGTAGGTCTCTTCCTTATCTTTCTAGGGATAGCAAGTTTACCAAAATCCGATATATGTAGCTCTAGTTATGCTCTGCGCAAGGCAACAAGGTCAGGATTTGTGAAAAATCCGAAAATTAACAACGTTTAGCAATTAAGCCCAATAATGTAAAAGTAAAAACAATGACTGTAAAAGTTATCTAATTTCCGTCTCGGTCTGGATTGTGCGGCTGTAAACTGCTATTTATGCTTATTAATCCTGACCTAACCCTAGACCAAATTAAGGGCCTCTGAATAAGCTTTCCAATAAGGTATCATATGCCTTAATTGGGCTTAAGATGAGTCAGTTAGGCCCATTTAAGTGAAGGAACATCATGGACTGCACACAGATCCGCACTAGAGAACTCGGGACCGAATTTAGCCTTGATTTTGGCTTAATTTGACAATTCTTGTGAAACCTGAAATTGTAGGTCTCTTCCTTATCTTTCTAGGGATAGCAAGTTTACCAAAATCCGATATATGTAGCTCTAGTTATGCTCTGCGCAAGGCAACAAGGTCAGGATTTGTGAAAAATCCGAAAATTAACAACGTTTAGCAATTAAGCCCAATAATGTAAAAGCAAAAATAATGACTGTAAAAGTTATCTAATTTCCGTCTCGCTCTGGATTGTGCGGCTGTAAACTGCTATTTATGCTTATTAATCCTGACCTAACCCTAGACCAAATTAAGGGCCTCTGAATAAACTTTCCAACAAGGTATCATATGCCTTAATTGGGCTTAAGATGAGTCAGTTAGGCCCATTTAAGTGAAGGAACATCATGGACTGCGCACAGATCTGCAATAGAGAACTCGGGACCGAATTTAGCCTTGATTTTGGCTTAATTTGACAATTCTTGTGACACCTGAAATTGTAGGTCTCTTCCTTTTCTTTCTAGGGACAGCAAGATCACCAAAATCCGATATCTGTAGCTCTAGTTATGCTCTGCACAAGGCATCAAGGTCAGGATGAGTGAAAAATCCGAAAATTAACAATGCTAAACAATTAAGCCCAATAATGTAAAAGCAAAAACAATGATTGTAAAAGTTGTCTAATTTTCATCTCTCTCTGGCTTGTGTAGCTGTAAACTGGTATTTATGTTTATTAATCCTGACCTAACACTACACCAGTTTAAGGGCCTCTGAATAAGATTTCCAATAAGGTATCATATGACTTAACTTGGCTTAAGATGAGAATGTTAGGCCCATTTAAGTGAAGGAGCATCATGGATTACACACTAATCCGCGCCAGAGAACTCGAGACCCAATTTAGCCTTTATGTTCGCCTAATTTGACAATTCTTGTGATACCTGAAATTGTAGGTCTCTTCCTTATCTTTCTAGGGACAGCAAGATCACCAAAATCCGATATCTGTAGCTCTAGTTATGCTCTGAGAATGGCAACAAGGTCAGGATGAGTGAAAAATCCGAAAATTAACAATGTTTAGCAATTAAGCCCAATTAAGCCCAATAATGTAAAAGCAAAAACAATGATTGTAAAAGTTGTCTAATTTCCGTCTCTCTCTGGCTTGTGCGGCTGTAAACTACTATTTATGCTTATTAATTCTGACCTAACCCAAGACCAAATTAAGAGCCTCTGAATAAGCTTTCCAACAAGGTATCATATGCCTTAATTGGCCTTAACATGAGTAAGTTAGGCCCATTTAAGTGAAGGAATATCATGGACTGCACACTGATCCGCGCCAGATAACTTGGGACCCAATTTAGCTTTGATTTTGGCTTAATTTGACAATTCTTGTGAAACCTGAAATTATAGGTCTCTTCCTTTTCTTTCTAGGGACAACAGATCACCAAAATCCGATATCTGTAGCTCTAGTTATGCTCTGCGAAAGGCAACAAAGTCAGGATGAGTGAAAAATCCGAAAATTAACAATGTTTAGCAATTAAGCCCAATAATGTAAAAGCAAAAACAATGACTGTAAAAGTTGTCTAATATCCGTCTCTCGTTGGCTTGTGCGGTCAGAAATCGCTATTAATGCTTATCTCACCTCACCATAGACCAAATTAAGGGCCTCTGAATAAGCTTTCCCACAAGGTATCATATGCCTTAATTGGGCTTAAGATGAGTAAGTGAGGGCCATTTAAGTGAAGGAACATCATGGACTGCATATTGATCCGCGCCAGAGAACTCGGGATCCAATTTAGCTTTGATTTTCGCCTAATTTGACAATTCTTGTGACACCTGAAATTGTAGGTCTCTTCCATATCTTTCTAGGGATAGCAACATCACCAAAATCCGATATATGTAGCTCCAGTTATGCTCTGCGCAAGACAACAAGGTCAAGATGAGTGAAAAATCCGAAAATTAACAATGTTTAGCAATTAAGCCCAATAATGTAAAAGCAAAAACAATGATTGTAAAAGTTATCTAATTTCCGTCTCGTTCTGGGTTGTGCGGCTGTAAACTTCTATTTATGCTTATTAATCCCGACATAACCCTAGACCAAATTAAGGGCCTCTGAGTACACTTTCCAACAAGGTATCATATGCCTTAATTGGGCTTAAGATGAGTCAGTTAGGCTCATTTAAGTGAAGGAACATCATGGACTGCGCACAGATCCGCACTAGAGAACTTGGGACCCAATTTAGCCATGATTTTGGCTTAATTTGGCAATTCTTGTGAAACCTGAAATTATAGGTCTCTTCCTTATCTTTCTAGGGACATCAAGATCACCAAAATTCGATATTTGTAGCTCTAGTTATGTTCTGTGCAAGGCAACAAGGTCAGGATGAGTGAAAAATCCGAAAATTAACAATGTTTAGCAATTAAGCCCAATAATGTAAAAGCAAAAACAATTTTTGTAAAAGTTGTCTAATTTTCGTCTCTCTCTGGCTTGTGCGGCTGTAAACTGCTAATTATGCTTATTAATCTTGACCTAACACTAGACCAAATTAAGGGCCTCTGAAAAAGATTTCCAACAAGGTATCATATGCCTTAACTTGGCTTAACATGAGTAAGTTAGGCCCATTTAAGTGAAGGAACATCATGGATTACGCACTAATCCGTGCCATAGAAATTGAGACCCAATTTAGCCTTGATTTTGGCATAATTTGACAATTCTTGTGAAATCTGAAATTGCAGGTCCCTTCCTTATCTTTCTAGGGTCAGCAAGATCACCAAAATCCGATATTTGTAGCTCTAGTTATGCTCTGCGTATGGCAACAAGGTCACGATGAGTGAAAAACAGAAAATTAACAATGTTTTGCAATTAAGCCCAATAATGTAAAAGCAAAAACAATGATGGTAAAAGTTGTCTAATTTTCGTCTTTCTATGGGTTGTGCGGCTGTAAACTGCTATTTATGCTTATTAATCCTGACCTAACCCTAGACCAAATTAAGGGCCTCTGAATAAGCATTCCAACAAGGTATCATATGCCTTTATTGGGCTTAAGATGAGTAAGTTAGGCCCATTTAAGTGAAGGAACATCATGGACTGCACTCTGATCCGTGCAAGAGAACTCGGGACCCAATTTAGCCTTGATTGTGGCCAAATTAGACAATTCTTGTGACACCTGAAATTGTAGATCTCTTCCTTATCTTTCTAGGGACAGCAAGATCACCAAAATCCGATATCTGTAGCTCTAGTTATGCTCTGCGCAAGACAACAAGGTCAGGATGAGTGAAAAATCTGAAAATTAACAATGTTTAGCAATAAAGCCCGATAATGTAAAACCAAAAACAATGATTGTAAAAGTTGTCTAATTTTCTTCTCTCTCTGGCTTGTGCGGCTGTAAACTGCTATTTATGCTTATGAATCCTGACCTAACACTAGACCAAATTAAGGGCCTCTGAATAAGATTTCAACCAAGGTATCATATGCCTTAACTTGGCTTAAGATGAGTAAGTTAGGCCCATTTAAGTGAAGGAGCATCATGGATTACGCACTAATCCGTGCCAGAGACTCCAGACCCAATTTAGCCTTGATTGTGGCCAAATTTGACAATTCTTGTGAAACCTGAAATTGTAGGTCTCTTCCTTATCTTTCTAGGGTCAGTAAGATCACCAAAATCCGATATCTGTAGCTCTAGTTATGCTCTGCGCAAGGCAACAAGGTCAGGATGAGTGAAAAATCCGAAAATTAACAATGTTTAGCAATTAAGCCCAATTAAGGCCAATAATGTAAAAGCAAAAACAATGATTGTAAAAGTTGTCTAATTTTCATCTCTCTTTGGCTTGTGCGGCTGTAAACTGCTATTTATGATTATTAATCCTGACCTAACACTAGAACAAATTAAGGGCCTCAGAATAAGATTTCCAACAAGGTATCATATGCCTTAACTTGGCTTAAGATGAGTAAGTTAGGCCCATTTAAGTGAAGGAGCATCTTGGATTACGCAAAAATCCGTGCCAGAGTACTCGAGAACCAATTTAGCCTTGATTTTGGCCTAATTTGACAATTCTTGTGAAACCTGAAATTGTAGGTCTCTTCCTTATCTTTCTAGGGTCAGCAAGATCACGAAAATCCGATATCTGTAGCTCTAGTTATGCTCTGCGCAAGGCAACAAGGTCTGGATGAGTGAAAAATCCGAAAATTAACAATGTTTAGCAATTAAGCCCATTTAAGCCCAATAATGTAAAAGCAAAAACAATGATTGTAAAAGTTGTCTAATTTCCATCTCTCTCTGGCTTGTGCGGCTGTAAACTACTATTTATGCTTATTAATGCTGACCTAACCCAAGACCAAATTAAGAGCCTCTGAATAAGCTTTCCAACAGGGTATCATATGCCTTAATTGGGCTTAAGATGAGTAAGTTAGGCCCATTTAAGTGAAGTAACATCATGGACTGCACACTGATCCGCGCCAGAGAACTCGGGACCCAATTTAGCCTTGATTTTGGCCTAATTTGACAATTCTTGTGCACCTGAAATTGTAGGTCTCTTCCTTATCTTTCTAGGGACAGCAAGATCACCAAAATCCGATATCTGTAGCTCTAGTTATGCTCTGCGCAAGGCAACAAGGTCAGGATGAGTGAAAAATCCGAAAATTAACAATGTTTAGCATTTAAGCCCAATAATGTAAAAGAAAAACAATGATTGTAAAAGTTGTCTAATTTTCGTCTCTCTCTGGCTTGTGCGGGTGTAAACTGCTATTTATGCTTATTAATCCTGACCTTACACTAGACAAAATTAAGGGCATCTAAATAAGCTTCCCAACAAGGTATCATATGCCTTAATTGGGCTTTAGATGAGTAACTTAGGCCTATTTAAGTGAAGGAACATCATGGACTACACACTGATCCGCACCAGAGAACTCGGGACCCAATTTAGCTTTGATTTTGGCTTAATTTGACAATTCTTGTGCAACCTGAAATTATAGGTCTCTTCCTTTTCTTTCTAGGGACAACAAGATCACCAAAATCCGATATCTGTAGCTCTGGTTATGCTCTGCGCATGGCTACAAGGTCAGGATGAGTGAAAAATCCGAAAATTAACAATGTTTAGCAATTAAGCCCAATAATGTAAAAGTAAAAACAATGATTGTAAAAGTTGTCTAATTTTCATCTCTCTCTGGCTTGTTGATAAGCCTCTGGCTTATCTAGTTTTAAGACTAGATAAACTAGGGTTTATGTGCCAATTTATTCGAGTTTACTCTCGTTTTCGCCCAAATTTGCCTTGTTTTGTTCCTAAGTTGGACTTTGACTCGTTTTGCGTCTTTTGTGTAGTTTTTAGGTTATTTTGGAGAGAATTACGCTTGTGGTTGCTTGTGTTGTTTTCAGGTCCATAAGTGAGGCTCTAAGAATTAAGGAAAGTCAACAAATAGTGGAGATTGCCATTCTGGGGATTCTCGCCCCGCGAGAGAGGCTCGCCCGCGATAATTTGAAGATCCGGGAAGACAGAGACCATCACGGCCTAGCCGTGATTGACATCACGGCCGTGACGGGAAGGTTCGCGTCGCGAGACGTCCTTCGCGTCGCGAGTGTGTGAACTCCGAGAAAAGTACCGAGAATCGGAGACCATCACGGCCTAGCCGTGTTGTATATCACGGCCGTGACCTAAATTCCATCCAAGTCAGAGACCATCACGGCCTAGCCGTGCTGTAGCTCACGGCCGTGACCTAAAATCCACACAAGGCAGAGACCATCACGGCCTGGCCGTGATTGACATCACAGCCGTGACAAGAAGACTCGCGTCGCGAGACATCCTTCAGCGTCGCGAATGTTCAAATCCCGAAGTGCGCCAAGCGAGAAGCGGCGTCACGGCCTGGCCGTGATGGCCATCACGGCCGTGACGCGTGGCCTCCTTATAAATAGAGCAGATCGAAACGAAAAAGAGAACCTTTTGGATCAGAATTTTCGAGAGATCTTTTGTAACCCTTATTCTGGGATTTCTTCTCCTTTTCTTTTCTCTTAATTCATAGGCTTAGGATGAATTCCGATTGTACGTGCGTTGTTGTTACGGACATGAGGAACTAATCCTCTTGTCTAGGGGATCGATGAAGCCACCCATGGCGGCATAGTGTTCATGTAATGTAACTCTCTCTCCTTTAATTCAATTATGATTTTCCAATTCTGTTTTCATTGTGTCGATTATATGCTAGCGTGATCGACTAGTTAAGCGTGTTGAGGCCTAGCGGCGATTCGCGTTTTAGAACTTGAATTGGGAACATCGGTCAGTATTGCACGAGTGAGTAGGAGATCGATGCAACCTATAGGGAACAAGAATTAATAGAATTCGAGATTAGGGTTAAGAGACCTAGCAAGTAATTAACTCAAATCATCGAATACGTCCTAATGAGCACGGAAGTGGATTTAGGAGAATTTAGGGGTCCCGGTTGACATTAAAATTGAACTTAGGGAGGAGAATATCATCACTTGGGTACTTTGCATGATTGGGTAGGTGGATTCGAAACCTTAGATGCCTTTATTTCTGAATTTAATCACCGTAGCGTTATTTGATTTGATTCGTGAAATTGCGATCTCAATCTCTTTCTCTCAACCATCTTCTATTGCTTAACCAACGTATCGGATTTCTTGACAATTTAGTAGAATTGGTAACCCAATCCTTGTGTTCGACCTCGGTAGAATCTTACCGTGTTTTTATTACTTCACGACGACCCTATTACACTTGCCGGAGTCACAACAAGTTTTTGGCGCCGTTGCCTGGGATTGGCAAACCAATTTTCCTAATTTTTAGGAAATTTGATTTATTGGTTAAGTTGATTTTTCATTTTTATTTTCTTTTATTTAATTGCCATTATTTTTCTCTGTTTCTTTGATTCCACTTGGTCTTTGCCTGTTTTTGTATGCGAGGTACTCTTCTACAAGAGGACGTGCTATTCGATTCGAGATCACCAGACCGAGAGGCAATTAAGAAAAGAGGCCGAGAGAAAGGAAGAGGTTGGAAGCAATTAAAATAGAAAGCATGGTGAAGAAAATCCTCCTCCTCCTCCTCCTCCTCGTTACAAGCCTCTCTTCGAGTACGATCTACCCAGCTTGGGAGATTGTGACTCTTCAATTGTGAGGGGCAACTTGAATACAGACTCTTTCAGAGTGGAAGCATGTGTCACATACCAGATCCGTGAAAATCAGTTTGATGGGAGTGGCAAACAGGACCCTCATAGACACATCACTCGCTTCCTTGAAGCTTGTGACCTACAGAAGACAAGAGGAGTCTCACAAGATGAGTTTCTCTTGCGGCTTTTCCCTCTCTCTCTTAGGGATGTCGCTCGCGATTGGGTAGACAGCTTGGATAGGAACAGCATTAGAACTTGGGAGCAAATGGCACAGAAGTTCCTAACCAAATATTTTCCTCCTCGGAAAGCGGCACAAGCAAGAATAGCCGTTACATCTTTCAGGCAGACAGAGGATGAAACATATAATGAAGCTTGGGAGAGGTACAATGGTTTATTGAGAAGATGCCCTTCAGCGTTCTTCAACCCGGTCTCTAAAGTTCAACATTTCTTTAATGGGTTGAGGGGACGCTATCGGATGAACTTGTGATGCCGCAGTGGCGCGGCTCTTTCTCTTATTTATCAGCCGAGGATGGATGGGCATTGTTAGAGAAAATGTCATATAATGATTACAACCGTGGAAGGGAAACCTCGAATGGAATCAGTTCTGGGGCAATGGAGGCCATTCTTGAGCAAAATAGATTGTTGAAGATGCAGATTGAAGCCTTGTCTGGAAACAAAAGGGTTAATGTGATACATGAGGGGATGCCTCTGGGTTGTGACAACTTCAATGGGGATCATGACACTCAAAATTGCCCGCTGAATTTCTCTCAGGAACATGTGGATTCATGCCATAACTTCTATGACACTGTGCCCCAGAACAATTATCAGAGAAACAGACAGAATGACTACAATCAGAATCAAAATAACGGGTATATGAGGAGAGACCACCCGGGTTTCGCTTGGAGTAATACTAATGGTGGTCTGGCCGGACAACAACCTCAACAAGGTCTGAGGCCAAACATTGGGATCCAAAGAATCAAATACTCAGCAGAGCTCTTCGGGCCTAATCGATTTGCATCGACAGATAGTGGAAGACAACCTTGGGAGATGGCTTTTGAGAAGTTGTCAACCTTTACAGGCACATCTTTTGAGAAGGTGAATACAGCAATGGAAAAATTGTCAATCGACACAAATACTGCCATTAACAAGTGGGCAGCTCATACAGGGTCGACAATTCAGAATCTTGAGACGCAAATAGCGCAGCTCGCGAAGCAACTTAATGAGCGCCTCCCAGGAACTTTCCCAGGTAATACCGAGAACAACCCCAAGGGCCAATGCAACGTCATATCTACTAGAAGCGGAAGGGTGTTGGAACCTAACAGGGGTGCAATTAGTTCTCAGGATGGCAAGGCCCCGGAACAACTACCCGTTGAGGAAGAGCAACCAGAGAAAGAAGGGTTGGCAAGTGACAAGGCACTGGAGCAAGGGGGAAGGTCAAGCTTGTAGATGAAGAGTTCAGTAGGAAGAAGTGGGTTGAACCCCAAGACCTTCCACCCTACATGAAGGTTCCGTGATCCTAGGAAGATTGAAGAAGCCTCAACAGGATAAGCAATTCAATAAGTTCCTTGATGTCTTCCGAAAACTTCAGATTAACATTCCATTTGCGGAAGCCTTGGAACAAATGCCATCATATGCCCGGTTTATGAAGGAGCTTCTCACCAAGAAGCGGAGGATAGTAGATGAAGAAACGGTTGCTTTGACCGAGGAGTGTAGTGCCATTCTTCAGAGAAAACTCCCTCCAAAGTTGAAGGATCCCGGTTCCTTTTCAATACCATGTACTATTGGAGAGATGAATATAGGGAAGGCGTTGTGTGATTTAGGGGCGAGCATCAACCTAATGCCCCTCTCTATGATGAAGAAGTTGGGGATTAAGGAAGCCAAGGATACACGGATGTCACTCCAACTAGCAGATCGCTCTATCAAATACCCTTATGGGGTTGTCGAAGACTTGCTAGTGAAGGTTGACAAATTCATATTTCCGGCAGATTTTGTGGTGCTCGATATGGATGAAGATGCCGAGATCCCCCTCATATTGGGGAGGCCATTCTTGGCCACAGGGCGTGCTTTGATTGATGTGCAACAAGGGAAACTCACCCTCCGTGTACAAGATGAGAATGTAGTTTTCAATGTCTTCAAGGCAATGAAGCACCCAGTGGAGAGGTCAGAGGTCTATCAAGTAGATGTGGTGGGCTCAATTGTCAAGGAAAAGACCACTAGAGAAGCCCATGGTTCATCACTTGCACAAGTGTTGGTAGAATCCCATGATTATGATTATGATAGTGAGGAAGAAGACCCCTTGGGAGATGAGGACTACCTTGAGACCTTGAAGCACATGGAAGCTTTACCAAGTCTCCCAAGGGATGAATGAGCAAAGGAAAAGCTCAACACTGAAGGCAGGGAAGAAGAGAACAAAGCTCCGGAGTTGAAGCAACTCCCAACCCACTTAAGGTATGCATTCTTGGGGGAGGAGGGACAACATCCGGTGATCATTAGCAATGCCTTGAAAAAGGATGAAGAGGAGAAGCTGTTGAGAGTTCTTAGGGAACACAAATCCGCCATTGGGTGGAAGATTTCGGACCTAAAAGGTATAAGCCCTTCCCTATGCATGCATAAAATTTTGATGGAGGATGGTTATAAGCCGGTGGTTCAACCACGAGAGACGGCTAAACCCCATCATGAAAGAAGTCATGTGCGTAAGGAAGTGATTAAGCTTTTAGATGCTGGAATCATCTACCCAATCTCGGATAGCAAATCGGGTTAGCCCGATTCATGTGGTCCCAAAGAAGGGTGGAACAACCGTGGTGGTTAATGAAAACAATGAATTGATCCCAACAAGGACCATCACGGGGTGGAGAGTTTGTATTGACTACGTAAAACTAAATGAAGCTACCGAGAAAGGATCATTTCCCTCTCCCCTTCATTGATCAAATGCTTGAGAGGCTAGCCGGGTATGAGTACTACTGTTTCTTGGATGGATACTCCGGCTATAATCAAATTGTGGTGGATCCTCAAGACCAAGAGAAGACGGCCTTCACTTGTCCCTATGGAGTCTTTGCCTATAGAAGGATGCCCTTTGGATTGTGCAACGCCCCTGCCACTTTCCAAAGGTGCATGCTTTCTATTTTCTCGGACATGGTGGAGAAATGCGTTGAGGTTTTCATGGACGATTTCTCGGTCTTTGGAACCTCATATGACAACTGCTTGAAGAACTTGAGCTTCGTGCTTAAAAGGTGCCAAGAGACTAACCTCGTGCTCAATTGGGAGAAATGCCACTTCATGGTCAAGGAAGGTATAGTCTTGGGGCACAAAATCTCCCACAGGGGGATTGAGGTTGATAAGGCGAAGGTCGAGTTGATTGAGAAGCTGCCCCCACCAACCACTGTAAAGGGGGTGAGGAGTTTTTTGGGGCATGCCGGGTTCTACCGGAGATTCATCAAAGACTTCTCCAAAATCGCAAGGCCGCTCTGCGACCTTCTTGTGAAGGATGTATCCTTTGATTTTAATGATTCTTGTTTAAACGCCTTCACTGTTTTGAAAAATATGCTTGTCACCGCACCCATAATCACTGCACCTAATTGGAATTTGCCATTTGAAATCATGTGTGATGCTAGTGATTATGCGGTGGGGCTGTTTTTAAAGGGCAGAGGGTGGAGAAATTAGCTCATGTCATTTATTATGCAAGTAAAGTTTTGAATGAGGCACAAGCTAATTACTCCACCACTGAAAAAGAGCTACTTGCTGTGGTGTTTGCTTTGGATAAGTTTAGATCCTACATCGTGGGGTCTAAGATTGTGATTTTCACTGATCATGCGGCCATAAAACACTTGATGACAAAACAAGAGGCCAAACCTAGATTAATGCGGTGGATTCTTCTTTTGCAGGAATTTGACATAGAGATTAAGGACAGGAAAGGATCCGAGAATGGTGTGGCGGACCACTTATCTAGGTTGGTCAATCCCGACACCAAGGAGGAGTCGTTAGACATCAAGGAAGAATTTCCTGATGAAAGGCTGTTAGCACTTATTGAAAATTACCCTCCTTGGTTCATGGGACATGGCCAACTTCAAATCTTCAAATGTGGTTCCGCAAGATTGGACTCGTCAACAAAGGAAGAAGTTCCTCTCGGATGCAAAGTACTATATGTGGGAGGACCCATATCTGTTCAAGCAATGCTCGGGACGGGATCTTAAGGAGGTGCATTCCCATGACTAGATCGGAAACGTATTGTGGCATTGCCATAGCTCGGATTATGGTGGGCACTATGGGGAAAGAAGACCGCAGAAAAAAATTCTTCAAAGCGGGTTTTATTGGCCAACGCTTTTCAAGGATGCCCGTACCTTTGTTGAGAACTGTGATCAGTGCCAAAGAGTTGGCAATATCTCTAAGCGGCATGAACTTCCCTTGAATTGCATGCTTGAAGTAGAGCTCTTTGATGTATGGGGGATAGATTTCATGGGGCCATTCCCACCCTCCTTCTCTTACCAATACATTCTGGTGGCTGTGGACTATGTGTCGAAGTGGGTAGAGGCAATCCCGACAATTACGGATGATGCGCGGGTAGTTATGGAATTCCTAAGGCGCAATATCTTCTCAAGGTTTGGGGTCCCTAGAGTGTTGATTAGTGATGGGGGATCCCACTTTTGCAACAATCCATTGCACAAGCTTCTGGAGAAGTATGGGGTCAAGCATAGAGTCGCTACTCCTTATCATCCCCAAACAAATGGGCAAGCAGAGGTATCCAACCGTGAGTTGAAGCGTATCCTTGAAAAAACCGTCAACTCCTCACGGAAGGATTGGTCAAAGAAATTGGATGATGCTTTATGGGCTTATAGGACAGCGTTCAAGACGCCAATTGGAAGGTCTCCCTACAACTTGGTGTTTGGAAAGGCATGCCACCTACCGGTGGAGTTGGAAGCGAAGTCTTATTGGGCAATTCGGGAGCTTAACTTTGACTTGACAAAAGCCGGTGAGAAGAGGCTTTTGGATCTGAATGAGTTGTCCGAGATCCGCATGCAAGCTTATGAAAATGCTAGAATCTACAAGGAGCGGACTAAGGCATGGCATGACAAGCACATCTTGCCTAGAAGGTTTGAGCCCGGACAAATGGTACTCATCTATAATTCAAGGTTGAGGCTCTTTCCTGGAAAGCTGAAATCGAGGTGGTCAGGACCATTCAAGATCCTACAAGTCTTCCCATACGGAGCAGTGGAATTGGAAGGGGCTTCCGGCAACTTCAAGGTGAATGGGCAAAGGCTAAAGCATTATCATGGGAATTCAGTCCCAATTGGCAAGCAAGTGCTGTATCTGGATTAACCCTCTGGGGTGACTTGAGTCAGGCTCGGGACGTTAAACAAGCGCTACTTGGGAGGCAACCCAAGCAAGGTATCTATCTCTTCTCTTAACTTTTGTTTTATTTTTTTTTGCTTTTTTGTTTTGTTTTTGTTGTCACTCTTGAATAATTTGAGAAGATCAAGAGTTGTTGTATGAATGTCGTGTCGGCAAGCTTGTTGGATGTTAATTGAATTGAGCATGATTGATTGCATGAATTACTTGATCATTGATGATGTCCCCCTAGGTTCTGAAAATAGAAAAGTTTATCCCCACTAAAAAATTGAAAATTGAACTTTGAGATTTATTATGATTGCTTGATTTATGATAAGTTTGGGGTGAGGGGGTGCACACACTAGGAATCGTATCTCGGTCAAACAATTTGCAAAATGTCCAGGTGAGGAATTTGAGCCTCCAACTCTGTTTTTGAATGTGAGAATCACTGTTAAGTTGCACTTTCCCGAATTTGCTTGAATCTCTATATGGTTTGCATGATTATGTGTTGCATCAAATGATTTAGGCAATTTTCTTTGAATAACTACTTGGCCTGAAAAGAACCATCCCTAATGCATGTTCCCTAGTTAGCCAAGTTGAGCCCAATTAACCTATTGTTTCTTGATGACCCTACATTACGAGCCAAAATCTGAAAAACCATGTTAACCCAATCTTAGGATTAGGAGAGCATGGAAATGAGCAAGAGAAAGGTTGTGAGAAACTAAGTTTGGGGTGGCTACAAGGTATGTGTCATGTTAGGATGAGAAAAAGAAAATAAAGGTTGACCCAAGGCAAAAAGAAAAGAAAAGAAAAGAAGAAAACAAAAATTGCCAAAAGAAAAGGGGCAAAACAAAAATAATATCAAGGAAAAGGATGTAGTCACCCGAGCCCAAATGAAAAATGGAAAGAAAGGAATTTGAGTGGAAAATGTGTTTAATGCTCATGCTCTCTTAGTTCCTAGGGACTTAAGCCTAAATATCCTTGATTATCCTACCCTCAGCCAGGCCCCATTACAACCTTTAAAAGACCTTTTGATGTTGCATGCATGTTTTCGTGGGAACTATGTTTGAGATGAAAATCAAATTCATGGGAAGTGCTCTTGATAAGTGAAATTGAGTGAAAAAGTTGAAAGCCTAGACAAACTTGAGCGAATGAGTGAAATACTAAATGCCCTTGTGAGGAAGGCAATTGTTTGAAATAGGTGATCTTCCTTTGTGTGTATCTTTGAGCCTCAACTTAGAGTAATGATGGCATGAATGATAATTTCTCAATTGTTTAAAGTAGATGAATGTGGGGACTACATTGATGAAAAAAAGGGGGGAATCAAAGAAGAAAAAAAACTGTTTTGTAAAGTCGCATGAAATTTGTGCGAAATTGATTAGATCTTTAGGCTTGCCAAGTCTTGAGTCGTTTTTGAGTTTTAAGCTTGCTTGGGGACAAGCAAGGTTTAAGTTTGGGGTATTTTCAAAAACTTGTTGTGACTCCGGCAAGTGTACCGGGTCGTCGCAAGTAATAAAAATAACACGGTAAGTAATTACCGAGGTCGAACTCAAGGATTGGGATACCAATTTGACTAATCCGCGGGAAGTCAGATACGTTCGGTCAAGTTACAGAAGGTGGTTGAGAGAGAAGATTAATAGCGAAATTCAACTAACAATCTAAATAAACTAATTAACTAAAAATCAGAAAACTGAAATGTCCAAGGTCACAAATCCACCTACCCAATATGTACACCCAAGTGATGATGAATTCCTCCCTAAGTTCAATTTTAATGTCAACCGGGACCCCTAAATTCTCCTAAATCCACTTCCGTGCTCATTAGGACGTATTCGATGATTTGAGTTAATTACTTGCTAGGTCTCTTAACACTAATCTCGAATTCTGTTAATTCGTGTTCCCTATAAGGTTGCACCGATCTCCTACTCACTCTCGTGCAATATTCGATCGATGATCCTAATTCAAGTTCTAAACACGAATCGCTGACTAGGCCTCATCGACGTTAACAAGTCAATCACGCAACACATATGATCAACACAATCAAATCAGAATTAGGAAACAAGAATTGAATTAAAGGAGAAAGACATACATCATATCGGATTTACATCGCCATGGGTGGCTTCATCGTTCCCTCGGACGATGGGATTAGTTCCTCATGCTCATAGACAAGCGATCGGACATAATCTCCATAAGAAAAAGGGAGACGCAGCTCCAAAGAGAAAAGAAACTACCCTAAACGCTACTCTAAACAGTGGAAAACTGGATCCCCACGATCTCCTCAATTCGATCCGAACAGCCTTTAAAATAAGGATTCACGATCTGCGCTCGCTCATGCGAGGCGAGCAGCCACGAGGCGAGAATTAAAATTAGCGTGCTTTCAATTTAAACTCTCGCGAGGCGAAGGTATGTTCGCGAGGCGAGTCTTCAATTCTAGGCTGTGACCTTCATCACGGCTGGACCGTGATGGTCTCTGACTTCCAGGGTCTTCAAACTCTCGCGGGGCGAGAGGCTTCTCGCGGGGCGAGTCTTCAACCTTAAACTGCCACGGGCGTGGTATTCCTCACGGCCAAGCCGTGATGCTCTCTGTCTTGCAGGTCTTCATGATTCGCGGGGCGAGACACATCTCGCGTGGCGAGACTGAAGTGATGACTTTCGCTGCTTTGCTGACCTTCAGGCTCGCGGGGCGAGCATACACTCGCGAGGCGAGTGTCTCCAGACTTGCAATTTCCACTGCTTTTCGACTTTCCTTGACTCCCGGAGCTTCACTTATTTAACCTGAAACAACAAAAGCACCCACAAGCGTAATTCTATTCAAAATAACCTAAAAACTACACAAAATATGCAAAATGAGTCAAAGTCCAACTTAGGAACAAAACAAGGCAAATTTGGGCGAAAACGAGAGTGAACTCGAATAAATAGGCATATAAACCCTAGCTCATCTAGTCATAAAACTAGATAAGCCAGAGGCTTATCAAAATACCCCAAACTTAAACCTTGCTTGTCCCCAAGCAAGCTTAAAACTCAAAAACGACTCAAGACTTGGCAAGCCTAAAGGAATCAATCGATTTCGCACAAATTTAATGCAACTTTACAAAACAGTTTTTCTCCAATGATCTCCCCCCTACATCAAGGTAATCCCCACATTCATTTACTTTAAACCATTGAGAACTCATCATTCATTCCGTCATTACTCTAAGTTGAGGATCAGAGTTACACACAAAGGAAGATCACCTATCTCAAACAATTGCCTTCCTCACAAGGGCATTTAAAATTTCACTCATTCGCTCAAGTTTGTCAATGGTTATCAACTTTTTCACTCAATTTCACTTATTAAGGGCACTTCCCATGAATTTGATTTTCATCTCAAAAGTAGTTCCCACGAAAACATGTATGCAACATCAGAAGGTCTTTTAAAGGTTGTAATGGGGCCTGGCTCAGGGTAGGATAATGAAGGATATTTAGGCTTAAGTCCCTAGGAACTAAGAGAGCATGAGCATTTTGACACTTTTTTTCCACTCAAGTTCCTTTTTCCATTTTTCATTTGGGCTCGGGTGACTACAGCCTTTTCCTTGCTAATCTTTTTGTTCTGCCCCTTTTCCTTTGGCAAATTTTTTTTTTTTTTTTGCCTTGGGCCAACCTTTATTTTCTTTTTCTCATCCCAATATGACATATCACCTCGTAGCCACCCCAAACTTAGTTTCTCACAACCTTTCTCTTGCTCATTTCCATGCTCTCCTAATCCTAAGATTGGGTTAACATGGTTTTTCGGATTTCGGCTCGTAATTTAGGGTCATCAAGAAACAATAGGTCAATTGGGCTCAATTTGGCTAACTAGGGAACATGCATTAAGGATGGTTCAATTTATGGCCAAGTGGTTATTTCAAAGAAAATTGCCTAAATCATTTGATGCAACACATAAACATGCAAACCATATAGAGATTCAAGCAAATTCGGGAAAGTGCAACCTAACAGTGATTCACACATTCAAAAACAGAGTTGGAGGCTCAAATCCACACCTGGACATTTTGCAAATTGTTTGACCGAGATACGATTCCTAGTGTGTGCACCCCCTCACCCCAAACTTATCATAAATCAAGTAATCACAACAAAATTCTCAAAGTTCAGTTTTCAATTTTTAAGTGGGGATAAATTTTTCTAATTTCAGAACCTAGGGGAAATCATCAGTGGTCAAAATAATACATGCAATCAATCTATGCTCCATTCAATCAAAATCCAAAAAGCTTGCCGACACGACATTCATACAAAAACTCTTGATCTTCTCAAATTATTCAAGAGCGACAAACAAAAACAAAACAAAAACAAAACAAAACAAAAACAAAACAAAACAAAAGTTAAGAGAAGAGAAGGATACCTAGCTTGGGTTGCCTCCCAAGAAGCGCTTGTTTAACGTCCCGAGCTTGACTTATTAAGAAGCATCCACCTGGATCCCATAGTCTGTGGTACAGGGGCCAAGAGACGCTCATCATATCAAATCCTCCACCCGGATCAAATGGTAATTGGAGTGGAGATCGTAGAAGCAATATAACCTTATCATCAACTCCACCCAGCCAGTGTGTGAAAACTCCATTGACCTCTTCAATTATGAATTCACTTCCTCTCGGGTCAAATGGTGTTTTCTCGAGGAAGTGTGCCAGACGAGTGGGAGGGTCTAACTTACCCATGTCCACACATGCATGCAAGCCAACATATTTATTTAACGCATCAAAATCAGGTTGCTTGGCAAGCATGGTGGAATCCTCCGCCACTTTATCTTCATCTTGATCTCTACCCTCTTGCTCCAGTGCCTTGTCCTTTGCCAACTCCTCTTCCTTAGGTTGCTCTTCCTCAACATGTGGTTGTTTCGGGGCCATGACACTTGCCAATTCCTTTTCCTCCGGTTGTTCTTCCTCAACATGTGGTAGTTCTTCCTCAACTCCCTGAGAACTAGTTACATCCCAGTCATATCCCAACACCCCACTGCTTCTAGTTGTTGTGGCATTGCATTGGTTCTTAGGGTCGTTCTCGGTATCAACTGGGAAAGTCTCTGGGGGATGCTCATTTTGTTGCTCTGTGAGATGGGCAATCTGCATCTCTAGATTCTGAAGTGCCACCCCTGTCTGAGTTGCCAACTTATCAATTGTCGCATTCATCTTCTCAAAAGATGTGGCTGTAACAGTTGACAACTTCTCAAGAGCCAACTCCCAAGGTTGTGGTTGCCAATTCATTGAGGTTGCTTGTTGCCAATTTTGTTGAGGTTGTGGTTGCCAGGCTAGACCATCGTCAACATTACTCCAAGCGACATCCGGATGGTCTCTACTCATATCACCCCAATACGATTCCGACTCGATAGTTGTTCCGGGGCACGCCTGTCATTATGCCATGGTTCCACATATACTTGAGGGAAGTAGAACGGACAACTCCAGGTGTCATGGTTCCCATCACAATATTCGCAACCCGGAAGCATTCCTTCGTGTACCTCGCATACAAAACAAGGCAAGACCAAGTGGAATCAAAGAAGTAGAGAGATAGTAGAAAATAAAAAGAAAATAATAAAAATAAAAATAAAAATAAGAACAAAAAATAACTTAACCAAATAATCAAACTCCCCTAAAATCAGAAAAACTGGTTGTGCCAATCCCCGGCAACGGCGCCAAAAACTTGTTGTGACTCCGGCAAGTGTACCGGGTCGTCGCAAGTAATAAAAATAACACGGTAAGAGTCTACCGAGGTCGAACACAAGGATTGGGTTACCAATTCTACTAATTTCGCAGGTAATTCGATAGGTTCAGTTAAGCGAAGAAAATTGTTGAGAGAGAGAGATGAAGATTGTAATTCAATTAATAAATCGATTAAAGCTAAGGTAATTAAATTCAGAAATAAAAGCATCTAAGGTTTCGAATCCACCTACTCAATCATGCAAAGTACCTAAGTGATGATATTCTCCTCCCTAAGTTCAATTTTAATGTCAACCGGGACCCCTAAATTCTCCTAAATCCACTTCCGTGCTCATTAGGACGTATTTGATGATTTGAGTTAATTACTTGCTAGGTCTCTTAACCCTAATCTCGAATTCTATTAATTCTTGTTCCCTATAGGTTGCATCGATCTCCTACTCACTCTCGTGCAATACTCGACCGATGTTCCCAATTCAAGTTCTAAAACGCGAATCGCCGCTAGGCCTCAACACGCTTAACTAGTCGATCACGCTAGCATATAATCGACACAATGAAAACAGAATTGGAAAATCATAATTGAATTAAAGGAGAGAGAGTTACATTACATGAACACTATGCCGCCATGGGTGGCTTCATCGATCCCCTAGACAAGAGGATTAGTTCCTCATGTCCGTAACAACAACGCACGTACAATCGGAATTCATCCTAAGCTAGTGATAAGCCTCTGGCTTATCTAGTTTTAAGACTAGATAAACTAGGGTTTATGTGCCAATTTATTCGAGTTTACTCTCGTTTTCGCCCAAATTTGCCTTGTTTTGTTCCTAAGTTGGACTTTGACTCGTTTTGCGTCTTTTGTGTAGTTTTTAGGTTATTTTGGAGAGAATTACGCTTGTGGTTGCTTGTGTTGTTTTCAGGTCCATAAGTGAGGCTCTAAGAATTAAGGAAAGTCAACAAATAGTGGAGATTGCCATTCGGGGATTCTCGCCCCGAGAGGAGGCTCGCCCGCGATAATTTGAAGATCCGGGAAGACAGAGAACATCACGGCCTGGCCGTGATTGACATCACGGGCCGTGACAGGAAGGTTCGCGTCGCGAGACGTCCCGCGTCGCGAGTGTGTGAACTCCAGAAAAGTACCGAGAATCGAGAGACCATCACGGCCTGGCCGTGATGTATATCACGGCCGTGACCTAAAAGCCATACAAGTCAGAGACCATCACGGCCTAGCCGTGATGTATATCACGGCCGTGACCTAAAATCCACACAAGGCAGAGAACATCACGGCCTGGCGGTGATTGACATCACAGGCCGTGACAAGAAGACTCGCGTCGCGAGACATCCTTCGCGTCGCGAATGTTCAAATCCCGTAAGCGCTGAAGCGGAAGCCGTCACGGCCTGGCCGTGATGGCCATCACGACCGTGACGCGCGTGGCCTCCTTATAAATAGAAGCAGATCGTAACAGAAAAGAGAACCTTTTGGATCAGAATTTTCAGAGATCTTTTGTAACCCTTATTCTGGGATTTCTTCTCCTTTTCTTTTCTCTTAATTCAGAGGCTTAGGATGAATTCCGATTGTACGTGCGTTGTTGTTACGGACATGAGGAACTAATCCTCTGGTCTAGGGGATCGATGAAGCCACCGATGGCGGCATAGTGTTCATGTAATGTAACTCTCTCTCCTTTAATTCAATTATGATTTTCCAATTCTGTTTTCATTGTGTCGATTATATGCTAGCGTGATCGACTAGTTAAGCGTGTTGAGGCCTAGCGGCGATTCGCGTTTTAGAACTTGAATTGGGAACATCGGTCAGTATTGCACGAGTGAGTAGGAGATCGATGCAACCTATAGGGAACAAGAATTAATAGAATTCGAGATTAGGGTTAAGAGACCTAGCAAGTAATTAACTCAAATCATCGAATACGTCCTAATGAGCACGGAAGTGGATTTAGGAGAATTTAGGGGTCCCGGTTGACATTCAAAATTGAACTTAGGGAGGAGAATATCATCACTTGGGTACTTTGCATGATTGGGTAGGTGGATTCGAAACCTTAGATGCCTTTATTTCTGAATTTAATCACCGTAGCGTTATTTGATTTGATTCGTGAAATTGCGATCTCAATCTCTTTCTCTCAACCATCTTCTATTGCTTAACCAACGTATCGGATTTCTTGACAATTTAGTAGAATTGGTAACCCAATCCTTGTGTTCGACCTCGGTAGAATCTTACCGTGTTTTTATTACTTGCGACGACCCGGTACACTTGCCGGAGTCACAACAAGTTTTTGGCGCCGTTGCCTGGGATTGGCAAACCAATTTTCCTAATTTTTAGGAAATTTGATTTATTGGTTAAGTTGATTTTTCATTTTTATTTTCTTTTATTTAATTGCCATTATTTTTCTCTGTTTCTTTGATTCCACTTGGTCTTTGCCTGTTTTTGTATGCGAGGTACTCTTCTACAAGAGGACGTGCTATTCGATTCAGAGATCACCAGGACCGAGAGGCAATTAAGAAAAGAGGCCAGAGAAAGGAAGAGGTTGGAAGCAATTAAAATAGAAAGCATGGCTGAAGAAAATCCTCCTCCTCCTCCTCCTCGTTACAAGCCTCTCTTCGAGTACGATCTACCCAGCTTGGGAGATTGTGACTCTTCAATTGTGAGGGGCAACTTGAATACAGACTCTTTCAGAGTGGAAGCATGTGTCACATACCAGATCCGTGAAAATCAGTTTGATGGGAGTGGCAAACAGGACCCTCATAGACACATCACTCGCTTCCTTGAAGCTTGTGACCTACAGAAGACAAGAGGAGTCTCACAAGATGAGTTTCGCTTGCGGCTTTTCCCTCTCTCTCTTAGGGATGTCGCTCGCGATTGGGTAGACAGCTTGGATAGGAACAGCATTAGAACTTGGGAGCAAATGGCACAGAAGTTCCTAACCAAATATTTTCCTCCTCAGAAAGCGGCACAAGCAAGAATAGCCGTTACATCTTTCAGGCAGACAGAGGATGAAACATATAATGAAGCTTGGGAAGTTAGAGTCCCAAACCAACTCAAAATCTGATCTATTTCGGTTTCTTCAGGTCCAAGTAATGCGCGTCACGGCCGTGATGGCCATCACGGCCAGGCCGTGACGGTCTCTGCCTTTGCCAATTCTGGAAAATTCGGTCTCTCGCGACGCGAAATGTTGCTCGCGACGCGAGCCTTCCTTTCATGGCCCGTGATGAATTTCACGGCTGGGCTGTGATGTGCTCTGACTTGTGGTGGTTTTAGGTCACGGCCGTGATGGCTATCACGGCCAGGCCGTGACAGACTCTGACTTCAGCCTTTGTTCTTTTTCAGTTTTGCTCGATCATGGCCGTGATGGGCATCACGGCTAGGCCATGATGGACTCTGTTTGGCTCATTTTCTTCAGTTTTAAAGCTCCATCTTCATCCAAACTTCATCATGGTTGATCTTGAGCAATTTACCCTTGATATCTGCAAAACAACACACGAAAACCGCCTTACCCGTTCCAAAGGAAAATTAACCTAAAATCTAATAAAAATATGCCTAAACTACATGAAAATGCATGCAAAATGATAGACAAAGATGATGTGGAATCACACTCATCAAATCACCCCAAGCTTAAAACTTTGCTTGTCCTCAAGCAATTACTCAGGCCATAAGATAAATCAATCAAAGCATGGATAGTGAACCAAGAACCCTAGAAGCTAATCCAAGTGATAGGCATATTCAATAAGCATTCAAGAGATAATCAATTTCTAGTCCAATTAGAAGCTTAGGTTTTTTTCAAGTTCATGTCCTCACTGATTTGGGCACTCATCTCACCTCACTCAAGTGTTTTAGGGTTTATTGACAATTCACTCAGTTTCCTCAAGGAAAGTATTTTACCATAGGTTTGACTATTAACCAAATCTCTACTTTATTTATGAAAACACTTAAGAATCAAGAGGTCTTTTCCTTTGGTTGTAATGTGGCCATGGGATTTATTGTAAGGTGGGAAAATCAAGGAAAGGGAATTTCAAGAAGGCTAGACAAATCATCAAACATTGCAAAGCATGACACCTTCTAAAATACCCCTTTTTTTGGGCTTTGGGGCTACTTTTCCACCTCTTTTTTTTTCTTTTTCTCTTTCTTTTCTTTTCTCACTTTCTTTGTCATCCCCTTCTCCAATTTTTTTGTGTTTATTTCATTTTATTTGTTTGGAGAAGGGGAGATTTATAGCTCAACAGAAATTACTTTGTAACTTTTTTTTTTCATCCCATACTTTTTCCAACTACCAATTACCCTTTTTGTAATACCTTAAAAGGTGCCTTACCAAGCATTATTTATCAAAGTAATTCAAGGTACCAAGAAAAGTATTTTATCTTTAGGCTCAAAATTGGGCAACTAAGGGGTAGCATTTATCATTCAAAGCTCGGGAGGCCGGAAAAATACCTAGTGCCTCAATCATATTCAAAAATGCTTTCAAAATTTTTTAAGTTTTGAAATGGTTTCAAGTCAAGTTCTAGAAAATACAGTCCAAGAGGAATTACAACACTCTAGTACAAGAAATGGGGTAGATTTAGTGAATACCCCTTTTGGCTCAAAATCTTACATTTAGTAGTTCAAAAATCAGTGAGGTACACAAGTCTAAGGAACCACATGCTAATTATCAACTATCAAAAGATTATCTCAAGAAATTTTTATTTTTAGCCATATCACAAGAATAATAAAAAAAATTGGGTTCGAAAATTAACTATCTCAATTCATTTGGCACCAAGTTCTTACATTTGGATGCATGTTCTAAGTGATGGGCAATCTATAGAATGTGATCATACCAATCCATGCCTATGAGAATGCAATATGAATGCAACAATGCAAATGCAAAAATAAATACCCCTACCCCAAGCTTGATTACTTACATTGTCTCCAATGTAAATAATCAAGTCGGAGAGAGGAGAAAAATGGAACAACTTACCGAGTCGGTAGCGGGTGTTGGCTTCACATTCCAGTCAAAACTTGGGTGGAAATTGTATCACGGCCGTGAGGCTCATCACGGGCAGGTCGTGATCGTTTCTGGTCCTCAGGAGTTGCCCTGTCACGGCCGTGATCTACATCACGGCTAGGCCGTGATGCTCTCTGGCCTTGGCATCCTACTCATCACGCCCGTGATGGTTGTCACGGCTAGGCCGTGATCCTTTCTGTGCTCTTGTTTTGTTCATCACGGCCGTGACCACTGTCACGGCCATGGCGTGATGGCCTCTGACTTTATCCTTTTTTATGCTCTTCTTCTCTTTCTCAACCTGAAAACACTAGACAAACCTATTAATGATATTTTTGCCTCTTGATCTTCTCAAATTATTCAAGAGGTGAATGCAAAAACAAAAGGAAAAAGGGAAAGAAAACTTGGGTTGCCTCCCAAGAAGCGCTTATTTATGGTCTTAAGCTTGACCATACTTCCTTCAATCAACCGGGGTCGGCTGGGCGTAGAGGTGCAGGCACACTTCTCTTCCAAGGAACTCCTTCAAACAGCCGTTTCTGATCATACGGCCAATAATGCTTCCGCTTCGCTCTTTTCTCTCGGAGCTTCCTAGCCTTCCTTCCTCCCGACGGAAGTTTTGTTTCCGTATGGACAGCAACTCCAACTCCATCACTGCTGGGTGCATCATTTGCCTTGCATATCTTTGGGGTTGCTTCCATGCTAAGTTCTTTCTCTACCGCTGGAGACGTTACATCAATTCTGCACACATGGCTCTCAAAAGGAGGGTTATTATAAGAGTTAGTCAATCGAAAATTTACCCTACCTTCCTCTACATTTAGAGAGAGTTTACCATTCCTTACGTCTATTACTGCTCCAGCGGTTGCCAAGAATGGCCTTCCTAAAATGATGGGGAATTTAGGATTCCCTTTCATATCCAATACCAGGAAGTCGGTAGGGATTAGAATTTTTCCTACCTTTACAGGAACATTCTCTAGTATGCCTAGAGGAGTCCTAGTTGAGCCATCCGCAATTTGTAAGGGGAATTTGAATGGTCTCAACTCTTTGCTTCCCAACCTTTCCATGATAGTGAGGGACATCAAGCTCGTGCTAGCCCCTAAGTCACATAAGGCTGGGTCTATTTGCACCTGTTCGATCGAGCAAGAGATGGAGAAACTACCTGGGTCGTTCAGTTTAGTAGGCATTTTAGTCTCTACATCTAGCTTTTTCCTGACCAACCTTTGTGGGAAAGGTATCGGGGGTTGGTACGGTGGTGGAGGGACATACTTCGGTTCTGGCTCTTCTTTTTCGCTCGTGTCCTCCTCCGGTTCCACCTCCATTTCAGCTACCCCCACCCCAAGCTTATCATCCCTCAAGTGTATGACATTGCAATGCTCATTGGGATTTGCTTCGGGTTGCCCCGGGAATGCACCCTTAGGTCTCGAGTACGTACTGGCTTGTTGGGCAATCTGGGTTTCTAGCATCTTGTTATGAGTTGCTAAGTTGTCTACCTTAGATGCTAGCTCCTTTATTGCTTCACTCACTGCCCTTCCTTGTTGTCTAAACTCCTCATTCTGTTTTGTCTGAGTTTCAACAAAACTTTCAAATAAAGTCTCGAGTTTAGATCTTTGTACCTGAGGATACCCCGGTGTTGCTCTCTTATTACCTTGACCCTCTTGGAACTCATGGTCGAGCGTGTTGCTGTAGTTGCCGTAGGAGAGGTAAGGGTTGTTTCTTCTTTGGTTGTAGGGATTTGGGGGAGCATAGTTGGGCAGCTTCGGGTTCGTATCGTAGAAGTTGTTACATGAGTTCACTTGCTCACCCGAAGCGCCGGATCCATGTGGGCATCCCATCATGTCATGTCCCTGCATTCCACAAATCTCACAAATAGTGTTAGTAGCACCTATTGCACTCACATTAACTCTTTCAATCTTATCTAATCGTTTATTTAGTGAGTCAAATTTAGACATAATCAGATCAATGCTACTTACTTCAAACTTACCCCCCAAAATCTTGTTCGGGTTATTACCTCTTTCGGATCCCCATTGGTGGTAGTTGGTGGCGACATTCTCGATGATGTTGAATGCCTCAGTGAGAGGCCTATTCATAAACGCTCCACCGGCTGCAGAATCTAGTGACACCTTCGAAGAGTAATCCAATCCGTTATAGAAGGTGTGCACTATTAACCACCTCTCGAGTCCGTGATGTGGGCACGACTCCAGCAGTCCCTTGTTGCGATCCCAAGCTTCTGATAATGATTCTCCGTCTTTCTGGAAGAAGCCGGTGATCTGGGTTCTTATGTAGGCCGTCTTGGATGGAGGGAAGAATTTCTCCAAGAACGCCTGTTCCAGTTGGTCCCAAGTGGTCAAAGTGTTAGCGGGGATTTGCTTAAGCCAGGCCTTCGCCTTTCCAGTGAGAGATGAGGGTAACAATCTCAAACATACAACATCGACTGAGGCTCCATTAATCCTGATTGCATCGGTGAACTCTAAGAATGTTTCTATATGATCGGTCGGGTCCTCCGAAGGCAATCCTCTGAATTGATGTTGCCTAATCATGTTGATTAGCATAGGTGGTATGGTATAGTTTTCTGCCTCAATCTCTGGCCTTGCAATCCCAGTTCGCAAGCCTCTCACATTTGGGGCTGCGTAGTCCTTCAAAGGCTTCGTATCCGGTTGATTCGCCATGAGTGGAACGGGACTCAACCTTTCTCCCTCTCTTTGTAATCTTCTACGTCTGTGGAAGGTCCTCTCGATCTTCGGATCAATCTCACTAAGGCTCCCAAGACTTAGGGATCTTTGCATATAACACACAGAGATATGGATACAATAGAAGGAAAAGAAATTTTTGAATTTTTTTTTTATTTTTTTATTTTTAAATTTCAGAAATAAAAATCAAATAAAAAGAAAAGGGTCCAGAAAAATCAATTTAAAAACTAATTGAAATTCGAAAAGGCACAAACCCTTTAACGGCGCCAAAAACTTGGTGTGCTGTCATGCATGGCATGCGATTCCTAAGCAAGTGTACCGGATCGTCGCTAAGTAATAAAGATATCGATCCCACGGAGACTGTGTTCTCGAATCGCAACTAATTATCAAATCGATTAGATCTGGACTGTTTAAAAGATTTTTATATTTTTGAAATGGTTTTTGAATTTGAATTTAAGAGATAAAACAGAATCAAACAAAACAGAAAAAACAAATCTTTTTGATTTTTCTTATCTAAATGGGTTCCTAGGGATTTAGGTTACCACAAGATCGTTTACGTTATGAAGTTGATTACCCTTGTTAATTAGCGAAATTGCCTTGAAGGCGAGTTTATCCTCTGATAGCTTAAGCTCCCTCTCGGGTTACAAAAGTCGTGCCCAATTGACCCGACCCCTACTCTCGTGGTAGTCGATCCCAGATTGGACCCTTTGCGTTCCGTGACAACTCGTTGCTCCTCGAGGGACGGCTTCTAACTCTCGTGATTTCAGTCCCAAGTCTGACTTCTATAGGTCCGACACCTAAGTTCACCGCTAGGTTCCTCCTTAGAATGTCTCAGTCATGCAAATAACCTAAGTTCACCGCTAGGTTCCTCCTTGGATCATCCACATCTCACAAACCAGTGGCCGCCGAATTTTACGAGTGAAACACCCTAGAAATCCTAAGTTCACCGCTAGGTTCCTCCTTAGAACGTCTACGTCACGCTAATAAAAGATGGCCGAAATTTATGAGTGATTAACACACTAGAAATCAGATCTAAAACAATAACGAAATCAACATCGATTTTACATCAAATCAACATCATTTACAAACCTCTGTGCAGGCCCTAGTCCCTAGAAACAAACTACTACTCCAGTCTTGCCATGGAGATGACAAGTCAGGGTTGACAACATAGTGAAAATCGAAAAGAGAAGAGAGAGAGAAGAAGAGAAGAGATCTATGCCTAGAGTAGTAGCCCCAAAGGTCTCATGTTTTCTCGCCTCTCGCCTGGTCCATATTTATAGAAATTGGGAAGTTAGAGTCCCAAACCAACTCAAAATCTGATCTATTTCGGTTTCTTCAGGTCCAAGTAATGCGCGTCACGGCCGTGACGGTCTCTGCCTTTGCCAATTCTGGAAAATTCGGTCTCTCGCGACGCGAAATGTTGCTCGTGACGCGAGCCTTCCTTTCATGGCCCGTGATGAATTTCACGGCTGGGCCGTGATGTGCTCTGACTTGTGGTGGTTTTGGGTCACGGCCGTGATGGCTATCACGGCCAGTCGTGACGACTCGACTTCACCTTTCTTCTTCTTTTTCGCTTTTGCTCGATCATGGCCGTGATGGGCATCACGGCTAGGCCGTGATGGACTCTGTTTGGCTCATTTTCTTCAGTTTTAAAGCTCCATCTTCATCCAAACTTCATCATGGTTGATCTTGAGCAATTTACCCTTGATATCTGCAAAACAACACACGAAAACCGCCTTACCCGTTCCAAAGGAAAATTAACCTAAAATCTAATAAAAATATGCCTAAACTACATGAAAATACATGCAAAATGATAGACAAAGATGATGTGGAATCACACTCATCATTGATCTACATATACTTCTTCTTGTATAAAACCATTTAAGAAAGCACTTTTCATATCCATTTGGTATAGTTAAAATCCATGATACATGCAAATGCAAGAAGTAATCTAATAGCTTCTAATCTTGCTACCGGAGCATATGTCTTATATTAAATAATCAATACCCTCTTCTTGATTATAGCATTTTGCTACAAGTCTAACTTTATTTCTAGTTATAATTCCAGTTTCATCAAGTTTATTTCTAAAAACCCACCATGGGGTGTGGCAAGTGCGGCGCACCGGATCACTTTTCTTCTCAGTGCAAGGAATCAGCTATGATTTGCTTCAGGTGTGGCAAGTCGGGCCACATCAGCTGTGAGTGTGAGGGAGCCAAGGCAGACTCTCCCAGTGCTAGCAAGAATAAGAAGTCTCAGGCCAACAGACTGAAGACTACTGGAAGAGTCTTTACTCTTAGTGGAGCCGAAGCCTCCGAGTCTGATGACTTGATTCATGGTACATGTTTTATTGATGGAACTCAATTGACTGTATTGTATGATTCGGGTGCTACTCACTCGTTTATATCGCATGATAGGGTCAAGAGTCTTAAGTTGCCTGTTACATTTTTTGAGTTTGATTTGCTTGGGCCCACACCCACAAATAAACCTGTTTCCACTTCTTATGCATGCAAGAACTGTCATATTGTTATTGATGGTAAAACTTGTTGCTGATCTTGTATGTTTACCCCTGAAAGACCTTGATATCATTCTTGGCATGGACTGGTTATCTTCCAACCACATCTTTCTGAACTGTTTTGATAAAACCCTGATTTTTGGAACTCCAACGGAGTCTAAGAATCTGGACCTTCTCTCTGCCAGCCAAGTCCAAGCTTCGATGAAAGACGAAGCCCAAGTGTACATGATGATAGCTTTTCTGGAAGTATAGAGCAGCCCTCCTGATGTCGCTAGCTTGCCTGTTGTGCAGGACTTTTCTGAAGTGTTCCTGGGGATTTTTATAACTTACCCGCAGAGAGAGTTGTTGAGTTCACCATAGACTTAGTGCCTGGCATCGGGTCAATCTCTATAGCACCCTATAGAATGTCTCCTCTAGAGCTAGCTAAGTTAAAGGAACAGTTGGAGGACCTGATGAAGAAGCAGTTCATTAGGCCGAGTGTATCTCCGTGGGGAGCACCTGTGTTGTTGGTGAAGAAGAAGGATGGTAGTATGAGGTTGTGTGTCGACTATCGGCAACTCAACAAGGTAACCATAAAGAATCGGTATCCCCTCCCTAGGATTGATGATCTCATGGACCAGTTGATGGGCGCTTGCGTCTTTTCTAAGATAGATTTGAGGTCAGGGTACCATCAGATTCCGGTTAAGTCTGAGGACATCCCGAAGACAGCATTCATAACGCAATATGGTCACTACGAGTACTTGGTTATGCCCTTCGGTGTGACCAATGCTCCTACGGTGTTCATGGACTACATGAACAAGACCTTTCACCCTTACTTGGATAAGTTTGTGGTGGTGTTCATAGATGACATCTTAGTGTACTCCAAGAGTAAGGAGGAACATGAGTAACACCAGAGGATTGTCTTGTAGACCCTTAAGGAAAAGCAGTTGTATGCTAAGTTGTCTAAGTGTGAGTTCTGGTTAGAGGAAGTGAGCTTCTTAGGACATGTCATCTCTAAATGTGGCATAGCAGTGGACCCAGCTAAGGTAGAGACGATGCTCCAGTAGGAAGCGCCGAAATCAGTAACCGAGATTAGGAGTTTCTTAGGGTTAGCCGGGTATTACGGAACGCTTATAGAAGGTTTCTTTAAGATAGCTTTACCCTTAACCCGTCTCACCAAGAAGGGACGGTTGTTTGTGTGGGACTCTAAGTGTGAAGAGAGTTTCCAAACCCATAAGGATAGGTTGACATCAGCACCAGTGTTAGTTTTGCCAGATCCTGGTGAACCCTTCGTAGTTTACTGCTATGCTTCTAAGCAAGGGTTAGGTGGTGTGTTGATGCAGAATGGTAAGGAAGTTGCTTATGCTTCTAGGTAGCTGAAAACCCATGAGAAGAACTACCCTACCCATGACCTAGAGCTAGGAGCTGTGGTATTTGCCTTAAAGATCTGGAGGCATTACCTTTATGGAGCGAGGTTTGAAGTTTTTAGTGATCATACAAGTTTGAGATATCTCTTTGATCAGAATGAGTTGAATATGAGGCAGCGTAGGTGGATGGAGTTGTTACAGGATTATGACTTCGAGCTGACCTATCACCCAGGAAAGGCCAATGTGGTGGCCGATGCCTTGAGTAGGAAAACCTTGCATATCGATGGTTAGGGAAATAGATCTGATTGAGAAGTTTAGAGACCTTAGTCTAGCTTGTGAGTTTACCCCTAAGAGTATCAGGCTTGGTACCTTGAAGGTTACCAACAGCTTGATGGATCAGATTAGAGAGGGTTGGAAGTTGGACAAGTTTCTGTTAGACCAACGAGAGTTGCTTGCTCGGGGTAGAGACCTTAGTTTTAAGGATGACAGTGATGGTGTCTTAAGGTTTAAAGATGGAGTGTGCATACCAGATGTTCCCGAGCTTAGAAAGTTGATCCTTGAGGAAGGACATAGGAGTGGACTGAGTGTGCACCCAGGTGCCACCAAGATGTATTAGGACCTTAAGAAGATGTTTTGGTGGCCTAGGATGAAAAAGGATGTGGTTGAGTTTGTGTATGCGTGCCTAGTTTGTCAGAAGGCCAAGATAGAACACCAAAAGCCTTCAGGTAAGTTACAACCTTTGAGTGTCCCAGAATGGAAATGGGATAGTATCTCCATGGATTTTGTGTCCGGACTCCCTAGGACTCCAACCGGTTTTGAGGCTATATGGGTTGTTGTGGATAGATTGACTAAGTCTCGCCCATTTCATCCCTATGAACATGGAGTATCCTTTAGAGAAGTTGGCTAAGTCGTACATCAAGGAGATAGTTAGGCTTCATGGTGTACCCTCTAGCATAGTATCGATAGAGACCGAGGTTTACCTCTAGGTTCTAGAGAGAGTTGCAGCATGCTTTAGGGACAAAGCTTAGGCATAGTTCAGCTTATCACCCATAGACCCGATGGCCAGTCCGAAAGGACCATCCAAATCCTTAGAGGACTTTTTGACGGCTTGTGTGCTAGAGCAACTGGCGGTTGGGACAAATTTTTACCCCCGATAGAGTTCACCTACAAAATGCGCTTCCACTCCAAAGATTGGGATGACACCTTATGAGGATCTTTATGGGAGGAGATAGGGCCTAGTGATAATGTGGTGCTAGGGCTAGAGATAGTCCAGGAAACAACAGAGAAGATCAGGATGGTTCAAGAAAAGATGAGGGTTGCACAGAGTAGGCAAAAGAGCTACTGTGATAAAAGGAGGAAGGCGCTCGAATTCCAGGGAGCCGATCATGTATTCTTGAGAGTTACCCCGACGACTGGGGTTGGTAGAGTGATGAAGGTGAGGAAACTTATTCCGAGATTTATTGGTCCTTACCAAATCCTCAAAAGAGTCGGCGAAGTCGCCTACCAGATAGCCTTACCACCAATCTTGTCCAATCTCCATGATGTTTTTCATGTGTCTCAACTCAGAAAGTATATCCATGACCCTAGTCACGTGATAGTACCCGACGCAATACAGTTGAAAGAGAACTTGATGTTTGCGGTGTTACCCCTTCGAGTCGAGGATAGGCGGGTGAAGCAGCTAAGAGGTAAGGAGATTCCTTTGGTCAAAGTAGTTTGAAGTGGGGCTACTAAGGAAAGTGCTACCTGGGAGCTGGAAAGCAAGATGGTGGAAGCGTACCCGCACCTTTTCGTTTGAGGTACGTAGAAATTTCGAGGACGAAATTTTTATAAGGAGAGTGGAATTGTAACACCCTATTTTTCGTAAGTGTTTTTCTTTAAAGCTTGTTTGGCTGTTTAATTTGGTTTTGTTAAGTTAAGTTGTTTTCTAAGGGCTAGGTGGGATTTTAGCTTAAAAGTCCCTTTCTGGTAGATGAGCACGACCATGCTCATTAGCCAGCATGCCCGTGCTCAACAGTGAGCACGCTCGTGCTCAATGTGCGGACCGCGTCTCGCTGACGCTAAGTCCAGCACGACCATGCTCAGGAGGAGCACGATCGTGCTTCATGCACAGTCTATATATTTTGGCACAAAAATCGAGGGTTGCATTTTTAACCCTATCTGTGTTGGCTACTAACCTTATTACGGCTAACACTGTTTCGTTCCCTATTTCCATCGAACTCATTCGGTTTCTTGAGTATTGGAGACCTTTGGGAAGCCTTATTTCATCTGTGCTTGATATATAGAGGTAAAGTCTTTCCCTTTCGTGTTTCCTTTTATTGCTTATAATTTGAAACTGATAGTTTGTGTTTATGTTATTCCAAGGCTTGGATTCATTTTGAGCCGCTGGAAGGGAAGGGAACATTTTGCAATTTGGCTGTTGTTAGAGCTACCTTCAATCTAGGTATGGGGAGAAGGGTAATGTTTACATTATGCACTGGGGGTAGTGTATGGTAAAGGGGTTCCCATAACCCAGGTATTGTTAGTTTGTATGCCTATATGATGTTTATATACTTCATATGTTTATGTGATAATATGCTCTAGATGTGTTGATGTTTATGTTGTATGCTACATACTCATGTTCCTATATGTCCTTGATGTTTATGATGGTTACCTTATGAATGTGATGATATGATGACTATTGTTGTATATACGATGTTGATTGGTTGATGTTGATGATGAGTTTTCGATCCTAAAATATACTATTAAGATGACCTAGTTGTAATGGATTAAAAACCCTAAAAATTGGCTATGAACTCGGTATCAGTTTCTGCCCAGAACAGTACTGTTGTGCATTAAACACGACCGTGCTGAACAGGGAGCACGCCCATGCTCCCAGTTTGAATTCTGGAAAATGGCCGTGCATTAAGCACGGCCGTGCAGTAGAGGAAGCACGACCGTGCTGCTGAGCACAATCGTGCATCAATGGAAGCACGACCGTGCTTCACTTATGTGACCTACACGACCATGCAGGGGATAAGCACACCCGTGCTCCCGTAATAGTCAGATGGAATTAAAGGACTAAAAAGGGTTCCTAACCCCAACCTTCCCCTAATGATGATAATTTGATATATCTAATCAAAGATAAAGATTAGACAACTTGGTTAATGGTTATCAAAGTTAATTACAGATGATGAGATGGTTAAGTCGGTATCCATTGGATTACCGCTCGTTGATAGCTTTGGTGCTTATTGGCCGAAGTGACCTCGACGCTTATTGGTCGAGGTGTTGATGAGTTGAACCTTGGTGCTTATTGGCCAAGGGAGCCTTGACCCCATGGTTTGGGTCTAAGGTTACGTTGAGTTGATGTTGAAGTCTTGGGAGCTTTTTGGCCCAAGCAAAGGAGGTGGTTATTGTTTGTTGTTGTTTGCCATGCATAGAGAATTGAAGTTAATGGTTGAGGGGGAGGTTCGACATAGGGGAGATCGCCCGAGAGTACGGTGATCTGGCCATCCACGGTAGGTCACCCGATGGTTTGGTGACCGCGGCCCCCCATGATGAGACATCCACGGTTTGATGCGTTGGCTATCCATGGGGTTCACGCAAGGTTTGGTGAATTGCCGGTGTTGGTGCTTTTATGGCCAATACGGATATGTAACTCCAAAGTCGTTCGTCCTGAGTTAGTTGGATCTACATGCATTGTTGGAGTAGCGGAGTAGTGTTGCATTGCACTGCATAGCATACTTGTTATGACGATGTTGATGATGACGACTGATGTTACGATGTTTACATGTTGATGTATGCTATATGATTCTATGTTTGTTTGTTTACCTTGCTTCCTATCTCCTTGCCGAATATGTTTACATGATTCTTACTTCCCTCTTTCTTCTTGTTTGTTTGGCCTGATTGACTTATTGCAGAGGATGGTGGGCAGCCTGGAGAGGAGTGACTCTGAGGAGCCACCACTCATAGTTAGGGCTTTTACCTTTTGTCTAGTTAGTTTTGTTCAGTTGTATTCCGAGGATATTTCCCGAACGGTTGTACCAGCTCTGAATTGTGACGTCGGGGTTGGGTTGTTTATGTTTTAGTTTATCATTGTTTGAACTTGGTTTTATATTCTCCGCGTTTTTATGAACTCGTTCATGTGGAACTTTTCTACCCGTGGGTAAATGTTTTAATTTATCCAGTGAATGCATGTTTTTATTTTATTTATATCTATCTTTTTATGCTACATAACATGTGGGGTAGAAGGGTGTCACATTGGTGCTTATTGGCCAATGTGGAAATGTAACCCCGAAGTTGACTTCCTGAGATAGATGGATCCAAGTGCATAACGGAGTACTGGAGCAGAGTTGCATTGCATAGCATACACATTATATTATGATGTTGATGTGTTATACAGTTGTTTACTATAACATGAATGTTTGATGTATGCTTGTCTTGCTAACTGCTTCCTTGTCATTATATTCATATTCATGTTTCTTACTCCCCATCTCTATGTTTCTTGTTGTGGCATATATCTTTTATGTAGAGGACGACAAGCAGCCAGTTGAGGAGTGACACCGAGGAGCCGCGACTCTTTAGTTAGGGTTTCTAGTAGTTAGTTAGTTTGTTCAGTTTGTATACGATGATGTTTTCCGGATTAGTTATACCAGCTCTGTATGTGACATCAAGGGTTGGGTTTTGTTTATGTTATGTTTTTTTTCCCGCATTTGAGACTTGATACAATGTGGTGTTCTCTACCCGATGTTTGGTTTTATTAAATAATGCATGTTTTATTTTTAATTGTCTTATCTTTTAATGCTTTATATGTATGCGGGGTAGAGGGTGTCACAGTTTTGACGACAATCTATTAATGATGTGTACTGCTGTGAGAACACATTCTCCCCAAAAATGAATGGGCAAGTTTGAATGAAACCTTAAGGCTCTTGCCATCTCAAGAATATGTCTATGTTTCCTTTCCACCACCCCATTTTGTTGAGGTGTGTAAGTACAAGTTAATTCCATCATTATGCCTCTTTCTTCATAGAATTTATGCATAATGCTAGAATTTAATTCAAGAGCATTGTCAGATCTAATCCTTTTAATTCTTTTTCCAAACTGATTTTCTATCATGCATATGAATGACTATAAGTAGTGTTCAACCTCAGATTTATATTTCATTAGATATATCCAAACACCTCGGCTAAAATCATCTACAATACTAAGGAAATAATGAGATCCTAAGGTAGATGCAGTAGCATTTCTTCCCCAAATATCACAATGTATAAGATCAAAGCATACATTTAATTTTATTGAACTTGAAGGGAATGGCAATCTTGTTTACTTTGCCCTTATACATGAGTCACAAGCTGTCTTACTTTCACTAATGTCTATACTGCCAAATGAATCTATGCCTAAGAGTTTAGAATCTGAGGCATGGCCTAGTCTTAAGTACCACAAAGTTGCATCCGCTGACTTACCTATCCTCATAACCATCCCTCTTTCTTTGATTGGTTCAAGCAGGTACAAGCCATCTTGATTCCTACCCATTCCAATCAGAGTCTTCGAGGGTAAGTCCTGTATAATGCATGAAACAGCCATAAAAATTATAGCACAATTATATTCTTTGGTTAACCTACTTACAGACAACCAGTTACAATTATAGTCAAGGATATACAGGGCATGACTCACATTTAATCCATTAGGTAGTTACAGTTTTCCTGATCCTTTCACTGGTACATTTGTACCATTAGGTATTCTTATAGGTTGATGATTAGAGATAATCTTATCTTTTAGCAAATCTATATTGCAAGCAATATGTTCAGTTGCCCCTGAGTCAATAACCCATGGCTTGTCAAAAGAAAGATTACCTGCCACGTTTACCCCTGGTTTAGATGTTGTTGCAGCTGGCTCCATATCCGATCTCAATTACTGCAGTAATTTCTTATATTGTTGTACAGATAGTCCTGGAAATTTAACTTCTGCAGCATTGACCTGAACTGCTTTAGAACCAGGTTTCTTGTTGTTCCAAGAACTTGTCGTTGTGTTCCTTTCCTTATATGGCTTCCTCCAATCTGGTAGATAACCTACTATCTCCCAACATTCATTCTGAGTGTGACCAATCTTTTGGTAGTGATCACATTTTGGCTTTTCTTTCTTTCTAGTCCTGCTTCCTTGTGCCTGAAAAGCTGAAGCTTCTGCAGCTGGCTTATGCATGGCTGAGATAAGCCTTTGTTGTTCATCTTATGCCACTAAGTGATATGCATGACCAAGAGTTAACTTTGGAGCCATACTGAGGATTTGTGTCTTCACTGTGCTAAAGACATCATCCAATCTCATAAGGAAATCATACAATTGCCCCCCTTTCTTTCATTTCCTTAAACTATTTTTGAACATCACAATTGCATCCTTCACAGACACATTTTGGCAAGGGAGTGATAGATTGTACCTCATCCCATAGTCCCTTCAATTTTGTGTAATATGAAGGTACTGACAACTTTTCTTGTCTAAGATGTGTTATAGCACGTCTCAATTCATAAGCCCTGGGAGCACTTCCTTTGGCAAGTCTTTGTTCAAGATCAAGCCAAATATCTCTAGCAGTGCTTGCATATCTGACACTGCTTCGAATCTCCTTGTCCATGTTGTTCTTAATCCATCCCTTGACCATTGCATTACATCGCATCCAATATCCCAAGTTTGGTGAATCAAGATTTGGCATGGGAATGGTTCCATCTACAAAACCTATCTTATTCTTTGCATAAAGTGCATTCCCCATGTCTGCTACCCATTATGTATAGTTCTCATCATTGAGTAACTTGCTCACAAAGATCTGACCTGGATGATCTGAGGCGTGAAGGTAGTATGGTGACATGATGTCAATGCTTCTCTCTATGCTTTTCTCAACGTTGATTTTTTCATCATTCTTTTCTTATTTGGAAGGTGATGCACCATCTGCCTTGGAGGAATTCTTTGGTTCCATGATTGAAAGATCAAGAAACTCTTCTTCAGGCTCGTTGGCTCACGATACCATGTAAATTTTGTATGCTGAATGTTTTGTGTGTCAATGTGATTACACCTTGTATGACCTATGCCTCTTTATATAATGACTGAGGTCAATAGGCTCTAACTAACATTTACAATCAGCTGTTAAAGAAAAACTAACTTAACCAATAGGGGTGTAAGCGGATCTGATCCGATCCGCGAACTCGACGGATCCGAACCGATTTTGGTGGATTGGTTCGGATCATCGGATCGGATTCCAAAGCACCAACTCGAACAAGATCGGTTCGGGTCTCAGATCCGAGAAATCCGATCCGAACCCTATAAAAATGTATTTTAAAATTATTTTATATAATGTTAATATATTATTATATAGATATTTAATATAATTAATAATTAAACATGTATATTTTATTTTATTTTTCTAATTTTTTATAATATTTTAAGTGTAAATAAAAAATAAAAAATTAATAGGTAACCCGATGGTCTAAACCGATCCGATCCGATTGTGATCGGTTTGGTTCAGATCCGTAGTTGAAAATTGGACAAATCCGAACCGATCAAATTTGATCGGTTCGGGTGATGAAACCCTTCAAACCCGATTCGAACCGACCCGATTACACCCCTATTAACCAATTTGACTAAGTCCTAACTGATCATTATCCAACTAACAAGTATTAGCTGGTGTAATTGACATAACAGAATTGATAATTTCTTCACACACGAAATTCTCAATCCTTGCCAAATCCTTTCATTCTCTTTGCTTAGCTGCTTCAAAAAAATCAGTTCTTTTCACCGCTACATCTGCCCAACTCAGTTCTATGCTCTGCCCTAAATCCATTTGTGCGGCTGTGACGTTTATTCGCGCCACTGTAGCTGCATTGATAGTGTGATTTCACATCATAATTCATGTACATTTTTCCATGCATTTTCATATAGTTCAGGCATATTTAAATTGATTTTAGTTAGTTTTTACCTTGGAACGGGTAAGGTGGTGTTTTGGTGTTGTTTTATAGAAAATTAAGGATAAAATGCTCAAGATCAACCATGATGGAGCTCGGATGAAGATAGAGCTTCAAAAAGTGAAGAAATGAGCCAAACAGAGCCCATCACGGTCTAGCCGTGATGACAATCATGGCCATGATCAAGCAAAACTGAAGAAGAAAAAGGCAAAAGTAAGAAGCTGTCACGGCCTAGCCGTGATGCCCATCACGGCCGTGACATGTTAATTGAGCCAGACCCCTTCTAGGCAGAATCTGTCACGGCCAAGCCATAATGCCCATCACGGCCGTGACAGAGCAATTGGTGAAGGAAGAAGCGATCACGGCCTAGCCGTGAAAAGTGTCACGGCCTAGCCGTGAAAAGTGTCACGGCCGTGACAAACTTATTTTGAAAGCGCGCCCAAGGCAGAACCCGTCACGGCCTGGCCGTGATGGCCATCACGGTCGTGATGCGCGTCTGATTTATAAAAAGGTATCAGGGGCAGAACGAAGAAGATACTTTTACACCAGACTTTTACCCTAATTCTCTGAGCTAGAGGCTGCTGTGGAAAGCCCCCATGGAGTCCCTTCTCTCCTTCTTTTCTATTTCTCTGGTTTTGGCTTTCTCTGTAATCATGAGTAGCCAATTCCCTTTTTGTTGGGATTAGATGTAACTGAATCGAATATCATGTAATTGCTTTGATTTATCAATCTGTGTTTATGCCTTCATATTAGTGTTTAATTCCTATGCTTAATGCCTTTTGTGGTTTGATCACCCATGAATTGATTTTGAGATTTGATTTGCAATGGGGACGTTCTTATCAATTCTTGATCTGGAATTAATCACCTAGTAAACCTTGCATCTAGGAATGGATTTTGGTTTATTAGTAATCGTGTAATCCCTAATCTTAATGCAAATTCACTACTTAGGCCACCTAAGGAATTAGGGTCTATTAGCGGGTTTAGGCTCTTGTCATATGAGGAATCAGGGCTTGAGTAATCTAGTGGATTGATTTTAATATTTGATGCATAAACTGGATTGGTGGTCTTGGTATTGCATGAGACTAAGGTTTAGTGAAATCTAATCCCAACATCTTTATCATATTTGAAAATCACCTTTTTCTGCACTCCAAGTATCTGATAAAAAACCAAAAAGTTTTTGTTCCTTTTCTTTTGTTTTGTTTTGGGCTTGGTATTTTATATAGAACTCCTTTCAATCCAAAAATTCGCTTAGATAGTAATTGATTTGGTACGTGCTAGTACTTGTCTCAGTCCTCGTGAGAACGATATCGGTCTCACCACTGTATTACTTGTACGACTAGGTATACTTGCCTAGATTCGTCTCAACAAGTTTTTGGCGCCGTTGCCGGGGACTGAGTTTCAATATTAGCATACCCAATTCAATTACCAATTTAGGCACAATTTTATTTTTCTATTTTACTGATTTGTGTTTCTGTGCTGTCATCTAGTGCTAACAGTTTTGGTCTCTAGACTTTTGTGTATGCGAGGTACTGTCCCAGCTGACCAACTTCTCTACGATCCTGAAATAGAGAAAACAGCTAGGGAGAATCGGAAGCAAGCAAGACAGCAGAAGTTAGTAGAGCAACAAGAAAGAGAACAAGAGACTTCCACTTCTCAAGTTCATCAAGAAGAACTCCAGATGGTAGGCAATGGTGAAGGTGCTCCACGGAGGACACTTGGGGACTATGCCAATACAAATGTCAACCGTCATGTCACTAGCATAGTGAGGCCTCCAGTGAATTGCAACAATTTTGAAATCAAGCCAGCTTTCTTGAATATGGTTGCACAAAATCAATTTGCCGGGTTGGAGCAAGAGGATCCTAATAATCATGTCTCCAACTTCTTGGAGTTATGTGATACGATGAAGATAAATGGTACTTCCGATGATGCACTTCGCCTAAGGTTGTTTCCTTTCTCTCTAAGAGATAGAGCCAAGTCTTGGCTCCAATCTCAACTAAGGGGGAGCATCACTACATGGGATGACTTAGAGGCAAAATTTCTTGCAAGGTTCTTTCCCGCCTCAAGATTAGTGAAGACAAGGGGTGATATCATAAGCTTTGCTCAACAAGAGGGTGAGACTCTTCATGACACATGGGAAAGATTCAAAGATCTGCTCCGAAGATGTCCAAATCATGGGTTTGATGATCTTACCCAAATGCAAACATTTTGCAATGGATTGAGGCCATCAACCAGGTATATGTTGGGTGCCTCAGGTGGAGGTTCCATGAACACAAAGACACCGGAAGAAGCACTGATTTTGATAGAAGCTATGGCATCTAATGACTATTTGATGCATCATGACCGAGGTACCACATCAAGAAGGGGAGTGTTGGAGTTAGACTCACAAACTGCACTTTTGGCACAAAATAAGCTTATGACACAACAACTTGAGTCCATCACCAAGCAACTGGCTCAACTCCCACAACAACTTCAAACCATTCAAGGGACAACCATGTCACCTCAACAGGTAATGAGATGTGATTTTTGTGGAGGAGATCATGACAATGGAAATTGTGAGGCCACTCCTAGTTCCCATGAGGAAGCTAATTATATGGGAAACTATGGGCGGCAAGGTAACAATCAATATTCCAACAATTACAACCAAGGGTGGAGGAATCAAGCAAATTTTGGTTGGAAACAAGATGCTGGACAAGCAAGTAAGCCTCTTCCCACACAACCGCCTCAAGACCGAACTTTAATCTTGGAGAACACCCTCAATCAATTCATGCAAATGTCCATGTCAGACCAGAAAAAACACCGGTGCTGCCATAAAGAACTTGGAGGTTCAAGTTAGACAAATTGCAAAGCATCTAGCGGAACAATCCAGCAGTTTTTCAGGTAACACTCAAACAAATCCTAAAGAGCATTTTAAGGCTATTGTTTTGAGGAGTGGTAAAAGTCTTGAGCAAGAGAGCGGTGAGCCTTTGTTGAAAAATCGAGAGATGCTTGAAAAACGGATATGAATGCTTGAAAAACCGAGTTGAATGAGGAAAAAGGCAAAGAGGTTGTAATAGAGGAAGAAGAAAAATGCTGTGAAAAAGACAAGAGAGAAAAGCTAGTGGATGAAGATTCAATTCTGAGGAGGAGTAAAAGTCGGATTTTGAAAGATGGAGACAAGCCTCAAGAGATCCCTTCTTATGTAAAGTTGCCATATCCTCACTTAAGCAAGAAGAAGGAGAAGGAGGAGCAGTTTGCCAAATTTCTTGACATCTTCAAGAGGTTGCAAATCAACATACCCTTTGCTGAAGCACTAGAGCAAATGCCAACTTATGCAAAGTTCATGAAGGAGTTACTCACGAAGAAAAGAAGGTTTAAAGAAGGTGAGATTGTTGCCTTGACAGAAGAATGTAGTGCGATACTCCAGAGGAAGCTACCTCCAAAGCTTAAAGATCCTGGTAGTTTTACAATCCCTTGCACCATTGGGAGTGTTGCTATTGGGAAGGCCTTGTGTGACTTGGGGGCGAGTATCAATTTGATGCCGCTTTCAATCTTGAATAAGCTTGGAGGTGGTGAAGTGAAACCAACAAGGATGGCATTGCAATTAACAGACAAATCAATCAAGCGTCCTTATGGTATTCTGGAAGATGTTTTGGTGAAAGTGGATCAGTTTATCTTCCCAGCGGATTTTTGTGATATTAGACATGGAGGAGGATGCGGAAGTTCCACTTATATTGGGGAGACCTTTTCTAGCAACTGGTCGTGCTTTGATAGATGAACAGAAGGGCCAACTCCGACTCAGGGTGTAAGATGAAGAGGTTACTTTCAATGTGTTTGAAGCTATGCATCGTCCGAGTGATGAAGAGAATTGTTTCCGCATGGACATTGTGGATGTAGTGGCTAAAGAAGTCTTTGCACATCAACACCATTCCTCTACTCTTGAGAAGGTGATTATGAATTCCATTGAAAATCTTGATGAGAAAGAGGAGAAGGAAATAGAAGAGTGTTTGTGTGATTTGGAAGCTCAACCCATTCAACATGCTGTCACTACTAAGAAAGAGGAGCTCAAAAAGGATGAAGTCCAAGAGAAGCTCGAGTTAGAGCTTAAACCTCTACCTCCCCACTTGAAATATGTGTTCCTTGGTGAGAATGATGAAAATCCTGTCATACTGAGCAATGTATTGTCCAAGTTGGAAGAGGAGAAACTTGTAAGGGTGCTTAGAGAGCATAAAATAGCAATTGGATGGTCCATCTCAGATTTGAAAGGTATTAGTCGTGCATTTTGTATGCACAAGATCATGATGTAGGCTGAATTTAAACCGGTGGTCCAACCACAAAGGAGGCTCAATCCTACAATGAAAGAAGTGGTAAGGAAGGAGGTGCTGAAACTCCTTGAAGCTGGAATGATATATCCGATTTCCGATAGTGCTTGGGTGAGTCCGGTACAAGTGGTTCCCAAGAAAGGTGGCATGACCGTCGTGAACAACAAGAAGAATGAGTTGATCCCAACTAGAACGGTCACCGGTTGGCGAATGTGTATAGATTACCGGAAGCTAAATCAAGCTACTAGGAATGATCACTTCCCACTTCCATTCGTGGACCAGATGTTGGAGAGGTTGGCCGGGCAAGCTTATTATTGTTTCTTGGATGGTTATTCGGGTTATAACCAAATTGCGGTTAACCCGGAAGACCAAGAGAAAACTGCCTTCACATGTCCCTTTGGAGTTTTTGCCTATCGGAAGATGCCTTTCGGTCTTTGTAATACGCCTGCGACATTTCAAAGGTGCATGCTTTCCATTTTCTCTGATATGGTAGAAAAATACATTGAAGTTTTCATGGATGATTTTTCTGTTTTCGGTTCCTCTTATGATAATTGTTTGTCTAACCTTGCTGCTGTGTTAAAGAGGTGCATGGACACCAATTTAGTCTTAAATTGGGAGAAGTGTCATTTTATGGTGCAGGAAGGCATTGTGCTTGGGCACAATATCTCATCTAAGGGGATCGAAGTGGATAAATCCAAGATTGATGTAATTGAGAAACTACCTCCACCAGTGAATGTCAAGGGTGTGAGGAGTTTTCTCGGGCATGCAGGCTTTTACCGGCGGTTCATCCAAGACTTCTCGAACATAGCCAAGCCGTTGTGTAGCCTTTTGAATAAGGACACACCATTTGTGTTTGATACTGCTTGTCTCACTTCTTTCCAGATTTGAAGAGAAAAATTGAGCACTGCTCCCATTCTTGTTGCACCCAACTGGGAGTCACCATTTGAATTAATGTGTGATGCCAGTGACTACACAGTTGGGGCAGTTTTGGGGTAGCGAAGGGAAAAGAGTTGTTAGCGATAGTGTTTGCATTGGAAAAATTTCGTTCATACTTGATTGGGTCATAAGTCACTGTTTTTACTGATCATGCTGCAATTAAATATTTGTTGACTAAGTTAGATTCAAAACCAAGACTCATAAGGTGGATTCTATTGTTGCAGGAATTTGACTTAGTCATTAAGGACAAAAAGGGCAGCGAAAATGTGGTGGCTGACCACTTATCTCGGCTAGTGAATGAAGAGGTTACTGCAGAAGAAAAGGACATTCGGGATGAGTTCCCGGATGAGGCCTTATTTCTGGTGCATGAAAGACCATGGTTTGCCGACATGGCAAATTTCAAGGCAGCCAACATTGTTCCAGAGCACCTCACTTGGCAGCAAAAGAAGAAATTCTTTCGGGATGCCAACCATTTCATGTGGGATGACCCATTTCTGTTCAAGGTTGGACCGGATGGCTTATGGAGGAGGTGTGTTAGTCAAGAGGAAGCGAGGAGTATTTTGTGGCATTGCCATAACTCTCCATATGGTGGACATTACAATGGGGATAGGACAACTGCAAAGGTCCTCCAACCTGGGCTCTTTTAGCCCTCAATCTTCAAGGACTATTACAATCACGTGAAGAGTTGTGACAAGTGCCAAAGGACCGGGAACATATCTAAAAGGGATGAGATGCCACTGCAAAACATATTGGAGGTTGAAGTGTTTGATTTTTGGGGCATAGATTTTATGGGTCCACTTCCACCTTCATTCTCCAATCAATATATCTTGGTGGCGGTGGACTATGATTCTAGATGGGTGGAGGCCATTGCAACACCGAAGAATGATGCACAGACAATGATTAAGTTCATTAAAAATAACATTTTTGCCCGGTTCGGTGTCCCAAGGGTCCTCATAAGTGATGGGGGATCTCACTTCTGCAACTCACAACTGAAAAAATATGTTGACCAAGTATGATGTGAGGCATAAGGTGGCATCTCCATATCATCCGCAAACAAATGGGCAAGCGGAGGTCTCTAATCGGGAGATTAAGAGAATTTTGGAAAAAAACTGTGGCCGCTTCAAGAAAAGATTGGGCAAAGAAGCTTGACGATGCCTTGTGGGCTTACCGGACTGCATTAAAAACTTCTGTGGGGTTATCTCCGTTTCAGATGGTCTATGGGAAGACATGTCATCTACCCGTAGAGTTGGAGCATCGAGCCTTTTGGGCATTAAAGTTCTTGAATTTTGATGCCAATTTGGCGGGTGAGAAAAGAGTCAGTCAGCTGCACGAATTAGTGGAGATGCACCTCAATGCATATGAGAATGCATCCATTTACAAGGAGCGAGTCAAGACTTATAATGATAAGAAGATCGTGATGAAAGAATTTCAGCCGGGACAACAAGTTTTATTATTCAATTCCCGGCTGAGATTGTTTTTGGGAAAGTTGAAGTCTAAGTGGTCGGGACCGTTCATTGTCAAAAAAGTCTCATCTCATGGAGCTATAGAAGTGGAGGATCCTACTTCAAAAAGAACCTTCAAAGTCAATGGCCAAAGGCTCAAAGCCTACTTGGGTGGTGACATCGAGAGATTGACCACAGCTGTGCACCTTCGTGATCCTTGAGATCACCGACCCGTCAAGCTAATGACGTTAAAGAAGCACTTATTGGGAGGCAACCCAAGTTTTCTTTTCATTTTCCTTTTGTTTTTGATTTTTAACTCTTGAATAATTTAAGAAGATCAAGAGATAAAAGATCATAAACTAATAGATGTGTTAAGTGTTTTCAGGGTAAAGAGGAAGGAGAAGCAAAAAGGGCAAGGACAAACAAGGTCAGCAGCCATCACGCCCAGGCCCGTAATTAGCTTAGTGAGAAGATCAGAAAGGATCACGGCCCAGCCGTGATACTGTTGACGAATCTGGGCAAGTATACCCAGTCGTGCAAGTAATACGGTGGTGAGACCGTTTATCGTTCCCACGAGGACTGATACAAGTACTAGCACTTACCAAACCGATTACTATCTAAGCGGATTGTTGGATTGAAGGAAGTTCTATACTAACAAAAGTTAAAACTAACAAAATAAAAAGAAGGAGTTCATTGAGGAATTTTGTCAAACAATTGATGTGCAGAAAAATGGGTTTTCAAATATGATAAAAGGAGATGGGGTTGGGCTTCACTAAACTTCATCCTCATGCAATGAAACGACTAACAAACAGTTTCTACCTCAATTATGACAATCAATCCACTAAATTACTCAAGCCCCGATCCCTCGGATGACAAGAGCCTAAATCCACTAATAGACCCTAATTCCTTAGGTGGCCTAGATTAGTGAATTTGCATTAAGATTAGGGATTACACAATTGCTAATAAACCTAGTTCCATTCCTAGATACAAGGCTTACTAGGTGATTAATCTCAATTCCGGTTTTAACACGAATTTTCCAATTGCATATCAAAACACTAAACAAGTCATGGGGGTGCTAGCCATAACAAGCATTAAGCACAAAAATCAATCACACAAAAACAAGGCAGAAACTGTATTGCAGGATTAAATCAAATACATGAGAATTCAGAAATAGCTACCCTAACCCCAACAATGGAGGTTTAGCTACTCATGATAATAGCCACAACAAAAGAAACATAGATGAAGCAGAGAAGGGATTCCATGGGGGCAATCCTCCAGAAGCTGCCTCTGATTCAAAGAGCCTTTTGGGTTTCCAAACTCGTAGCCTCCAAGGTCTCCAACGTTCCCCCTTCCATTCTGCCCTAAAACAGATTATAACAGGGGTTCTGAGTTTCGCGCGCTCGCGGGGCGAGTCATTACTCGCGGGGCGAATATTAAAATCTGGTCTTCAGAGATTGGATCTCTCGCGAGGCGAGTCATTGTTCGCGAGGCGAGACAGAACTGGTTGCATTCTCTGGCACAATCATCTTTCAGGCGCGCGAGGCGAGGTGTGATTCGCGGGGCGAGACAGAAAGGATGACATTCTTCTGGTTCTGGCTGTCTTCAGTCTCGCGAGGCGAGTAACCTCTCGCGGGGCGAGCATTCCCAGAATTGCATTCTCCACTGTTTCTTCATTCCCTTGACTCTAAGTCAACCAGATCTTTCAGTGATTCCTGCAAAACAACACCAAGAAACCGCATCACCCGTTCCAAGGAAAAACTAACAAAAATCAAATAAAGAATGCTTAATCTATATGAAAAATGCATGCAAAAGTGTACAGGAAACATGATGTAAAATCACACTATCAAATCACCCCAAGCTTATTCAATTGCTTGTCCTCAAGCAATTACTAAGGCCAGAAGAATAAACAGAACATGGATAGTGAACCAAGAACCCGAGCAAATAATTCAAGTAACAGGCAATTCAAACAATTCAGCAAGAGACGATCAATTTCAAGTCCAATTAGACTTTAGGTTTTCTAGATTCATATTCTCACTGATTTGGGCACTCTTTCTCACCTGAAGCTCACCCCAAGCTTATTCATTTGCTTGGATCTCTTTCTCACCTCACTCAAGTGTTAGGGAAATAAGACAATTCGCTCCATTTTCCTCAAGGAAAGAATTCTACCATAGGCTTGACTATTAACCAAATCTATACTTTATTAATGAAAACAATTAAGAATCAAGAGGTCTTTTACTTGGTTGTAACATGGCCATGGGATTAATCGTTAGGTGGGGAAATCAAGAAAAGGAAATTTCAAAAGGCTATACCAAGTATCAAACATTTCAACACATGACACCTTCTAAAATACATCTTTGGGTTTCGATTCCTTTTTCCACCTTTCTTTTCTTTCTTTTTCTTTTTATTTCTCACTTTTCTTTTTGTCATCCCCTTCTCTATTTATTTTTCTTTTTCTTTTATTTGGAGAAGGGGAGATTTTTTCAACTCAAGAGAACTATTTTCTGATTCTTTCGTCCCATACTTTTTTCAACTACCTTTTTCACCCTTTTTGTAATACTTTAGAAGGTCCCTTATCAAACATCATTCAACAATATATTTCAAGGTACCAAGAAAAGCATTTTTTTTTCATGTAGGCTCAAAATTGGGCAACTAAGGGGTGGCATTTAGTCATTCAAAGCTCAGAAGGCCAGAAAAATACCTATTGCCTCAATCATTTTCAAGAATGTTTTCAAAATTTTTTTAAGCTTTGAAACGGTTTCAAGTCAAGTTCTAGAGAAATACATCCAAGAGGAATAACATTCTAACACAAAGAATGGGGTATATTTGGTGAGTACCCCTTTATGGCTCAAAATCTCACATTTTAGTTCAAAAATCAATGAGAACACAGATCTACTGAACCATATGCTAATTATCAACTATCACAGATCATCTCAAGCATTTTCATTTGCAGCCTTATCACAAGAATGAACAAAATTGGGTTCAACAATTCACTATCTCAAATTATTTGGCACTTAGTTCTCACAATTGGATACAAAATTCAGGCAAGGGGCAATCTAATCATGTGAACATGCAAAGCTATCATGCAAAACTATATGAATGCAATATGAACAAATGCAAAATACCCCTACCCCAAGCTTAAGAATTTACATTGTCCCCAATGTAAACAATCAAGATGGAGAGGGGGAAGAAAAATTGGAACGACTTACCGCGGCGGTAGCGGGTGCTGACTTTACTTTTTCTTATCTTCTTGCTCTTCCCTCCTTCCTTCTTACCCTGCAAACACTTGGCAATTCTCAATTTATTATTTTTCCTCTTGATCTTCTCAAATTATTCAAGAGGTTAAAATCAAAAACAAAACTATTAAGAAAATGAAAACAACTAAAGAGAAGGGTTAAGAAACTTGGGTTGCCTCCCAATAAGCGCTTCTTTAACGTCACTAGCTTGACGGGTAGATAACTTCAAGGATCAAGAAGGCGCTCAACTGAGATCAATCTCTCGATGTCACCACCCAAGTAGGCCTTAAGTCTTTGACCATTGACTTTGAAGGTCCTTTTTGAAGTAGGATCCTCCACTTCCACAGCTCCATGAGGTGAGACTTCCTTGACAATGAACAGTCCCGACCATTTAGACTTCAACTTGCCCGGGAACAATCTCAGCCGAGAATTGAATAGTAAAACTTGCTGTCCTGGCCGAAATGTTTTCATCACTACCTTCTTGTCGTGGTAGGTCTTGACTCGCTGCTTGTAGATGGCTGCATTCTCCTATGCATTATGGCGCATCTCCTCTAACTCATGCAGCTGATTCACTCTTTTCTCACCCGCCAGAGTGGCATCAAAACTCAAGAACTTCAGTGCCCAAAAGGCTCGATGCTCTAACTCTACAGGCAGATGACATGCCCTTCCATAGACCATCTGAAACGGGGATAACCCCACAGAAGTTTTCAGTGCAGTCCGGTAGGCCCACAAGGCATCGTTAAGCTTCTTGGCCCAATCTTTCCTTGAAGTGGCCACAGTCTTCTCCAAAATTCTCTTAATCTCCCTGTTGGAGACCTCCGCTTGTCCATTTGTTTGCGGATGATATGGGGACGCCACCTTATGCCTCACATCATACTTTGCCAGAACATTTCCCAGTTGTGAGTTGCAGAAGTGGGATCCTCCATCACTTATAAGAACCCTTGGGACACCGAACCGGGCAAAGATATTCTTCTTGATGAATTTGACCACTGTATGGGCATCATTCTTCTGTGTTGCAATTACCTCCACCCATTTGGAAACATAGTCCACCGCCACCAAGATATATTGATTGGAGAATGAAGGTGGAAGTGGACCCATAAAATCAATGCCCCAACAGTCAAATACCTCAACTTCCAAAATATTATGCAGTGGCATCTCATCCCTCCTTGAAATGTTCCCGGTCCTCTGGCACTTGTCACAGCTCTTCACATGATTGAAAGAGTCCTTGAAGATTGAGGGCCAAAAGAACCCATATTGGAGGACCTTTGCAGCTGTCCTATCCCCATTGTAATGTCCCCCATATGGGGAGTTATGGCAATGCCACAGAATTTTCCTTACTTCCTCTTGGCTCACACACCTCCTCCATAAGCCATCCGGACCAACCTTGAATAGAAATGGATCATCCCACATGAAATGGTTGGCATCCCGGAAGAACTTTTTCCTTTGTTGCCAAGTGAGGTGCCCTGGAACAATGTTGGCTGCCTTGAAGTTTGCCATGTCGGCAAACCATGGTCTTTCATGCACTAGAAATAAGGCCTCATCCGGGAACTCATCCCGAATGTCCTTTTCCTTAGCAGCAACGTCTTCATTCACAAGCCGAGATAAGTGGTCAGCCACTACATTCTCGCTGCCCTTTTTGTCCTTGATGACTAAATCAAATTCCTGCAACAATAGAATCCACCTTATGAGGCGTGGTTTAGGATCTAATTTAGTCAACAAATATTTGATTGCAGCATGATCAGTAAAAACAGTGACTTGTGACCCAATCAAGTAGGAACGAAACTTTTCCAAAGCAAACACTATGGCTAGCAACTCTTTTTCAGTTGTTGCATAGTTTATTTGGTTCTCATTGAGGACCTTGCTAGCATAGTGAATGGCATGGAAAAACTTGTCCCTTCGCTGCCCCAAAACTGTCCCAACTGCGTAGTCAATGGCATCACACATTAATTAAAATGGTGACTCCCAGTTGGGTGCAACAAGAATGGGAGCAGTGATCAACTTGTCTTTCAAAATTTGAAAAGAGTTAAGACAAGAATTATCAAACAAAAATGGGGTGTCCTTATTCAAAAGGTTACACAGCGGCTTGGCTATCTTTGAAAAGTCCTTGATGAACCACCGGTAAAAGCCTGCATGCCCAAGGAAACTCCTCACACCCTTGACATTCACTGGTGGAGGTAGTTTCTCAATCACATCAATCTTGGATTTATCTACTTCGATTCCCTTTGCAGAAATTTTGTGCCCAAGCACAATGCCTTCCTGCACCATAAAATGACACTTCTCCCAATTTAAGACTAAATTGGTGTCCATGCACCTTTTTAACACAGCAGCAAGGTTAGACAAACAGTTATCATAAGAGGAACCGAAAACAGAAAAATCATCCATGAAAACCTCAATATACTTTTCTACCATATCAGAAAAAATGGAAAGCATGCACCTTTGAAATGTCGCCGGCGCATTGCAAAGACCGAAAGGCATCTTCCAATAGGCAAAACTCCAAACGGGCATGTGAAAGCAGTTTTCTCTTGGTCTTCTGGGTTAATCGCAATTTGGTTATAGCCCGAATAACCATCTAAGAAACAATAGTATGCTTGCCCGGCCAACCTCTCCAACATTTGGTCCATGAATGGAAGTGGGAAGTGATCCTTCCTAGTAGCTTGATTGAGCTTCCGGTAATCTATACACATCCGCCAACCGGTGACCGTTCTAGTTGGAATCAACTCATTCTTCTCATTGTGAACGACGGTCATGCCACCCTTCTTTGGAACCACTCGTACCGGACTCACCCAAGCACTATCGGAAATCGGATATATCATTCCAGCTTCAAGGAGTTTCAGCACCTCCTTCTTCACCACTTCTTTCATTGTAGGATTAAGCCTCCTCTGTGGTTGGACCACCGGTTTAACTTCAGCCTCCATCATGATCTTGTGCATGCAAAACGTGGGGCTAATACCTTTCAAATCTGAGATGGACCATCCAATAGCTGTTTTATGTTCTCTAAGCACCCTTACAAGTTTCTCCTCCTCCAATTTGGACAATTCATTTCTCACTATGATAGGGTTTTCGTCATTCACACCCAGGAACACATACTTCAAATGGGGAGGCAGGGGCTTAAGTTCTAACTGGAGCTTCTCTTGGACTTCATCCTTCTTGAGCTCTTCCTTCATAGTGTTGACAACAAGTTGCTTAGGTTGGGCTTCCAAATCACACAAACATTCTTCTAATTCCTCCTCCTCTATCTCATCAAGATTTTCAATAGAATTCACAAGTACCTTCTCAAGAGTAGAGGAGTGGTGCTGATGTGCACAGGCTTCCTTAGCCACTATATCCACCATGTCCATGCGGAAACAGTTTTCTTCATCATTCGGGCGATGCATAGCTTCAAATACGTTGAAGGTAACCTCTTCATCTTCCACTCTGAGTCGAAGCTGGCCTTTTTGTACATCTATCAAGGCTCGACCAGTTGCTAGAAAAGGTCTCCCCAATATAAGTGGAACTTCTGCATCCTCCTCCATGTCTAAGATCACAAAATCTGCTGGGAAGATAAACCTGTCCACTTTAACCAAGACATATTCTAGAATACCATAAGGACGCTTGATCGATCTATCAGCTAGTTGCAATGCCATCCTTGTTGGTTTTACCTCTCCACCTCCAAGCTTGTTCAAAATTGAAAGCCGCATCAAGTTGATACTCGCTCCCAAGTCACATAAGGCCTTCCCAATAGCAATAGTGCAAGGGATTGTAAAACTACCAGGATCTTTAAGCAGCTTCCTCTGAAGTATTGCACTACACTCTTCAGTCAAGGCAACAGTCTCGCCTTCTTTAAACTTTCTTTTCTTTGTGAGCAACTCCTTCATAAATTTTGCATAAGTGGGCATCTGCTCAAGTGCTTCAGCAAAAGGTATGTTGATCTGTAACCGCTTGAAGATGTCAAGAAACTTGGCAAACTGTTCTTCTTTCTCCTTTTTCTTCGTCAAATGAGGGTATGGCAATTTCACATAAGAGGGGATCACTTGAGGCTTGCCTCCATCTTTCAAAATCTGACTTTTAGTTCTTCTCAAAGTCGAATTTTCATCCACTAGCTTCTCCCTCTTGTCTTGTTCACTGCCCTTTTCTTCTTCCTCAACTACAACATCTTTACCTTTTTCTTCACTCAGTTCAGTTTTTTCAGCACTCATTTCTGTTTCTTCAGCTTCTCTTTGACTTTTCACCAAAGGGTCACCATCCTCTTGCTCTAGACTTTTACCACTCCTCAACACAATAACCTTGCAATGTTCTTTAGGATTTGTCTGAGTGTTACCTGAAAAACTGCTGCTGGATTGTTCCGCTAGTTGCTTTGCAATCTGCCCAACTTGAACCTCCAAATTCTTTATGGATGCATCGGTGTTCTTCTGGTTCGACATGGACATTTGCATGAACTGATTAAGAGTGTTTTCCAGTATAGAAGTCCGGTCTTGAGGCGGTGGTGTGGGTTGAGGTTTGCTTGTTTGTCCGGCATCTTGCTTCCAACCAAAATTTGGTTGATTCCTCCACCCTTGGTTGTAGTTGTTAGGAAATTGGTTGTTGCCATGCCGCCCATAGTTCCCCATATAATTAGCTTCCTCATGGGAACTAGGTGGTGCCTCACATCTTCCATTCTCATGATCACCTCCACAAAAATCACATCTCATTACCTGTTGTGGTGGCATGGTTGTCCCTTGAACAGTTTGGAGTTGTTGTGGGAGTTGAGCTAGTTGCTTGGTAAGAGACTCCAGTTGTTGTGTCATGAGCTTGTTCTGAGCCAACAGTGCAGTTTGTGAATCTAACTCCAACACTCCCCTTCTTGATGTGGGACCCCGATCATGATGCATCAAGTAGTCATTAGATGCCATAGCCTCTATCAAAGTCAGGGCTTCCTCAGCTGTCTTTGTGTTCATGGATCCTCCAGCTGAGGCATCCAACATATACCTGGTTGACGGCCTCAGTCCATTGCAGAATGTTTGCATCTGAGTAAGATCATCAAACCCATGATTTGGACATCTTTGGAGTAAACCTTTGAACCTGTCCCATGTGTCATGAAGAGTCTCACCTTCTTGTTGGGCAAAACTTATGATATCACCCCTTGTCTTCACAAATCTTGAGGTGGGGAAGAATCTTGCCAGAAATTTTGCCTCTAAGTCCTCCCATGTAGTGAAGCTCCCCTTTGGTTGTGATTGGAGCCAAGACTTGGCTCTATCTCTTAAAGAAAAAGGGAACAACCTCAGGCGAATTGCATCATCAGAGGCACCATTTATCTTCACTGTATCGCACAACTCTAGGAAATTGGACACATGACTGTTAGGATCTTCCTTCTCTAACCCGGCAAACTGATTCTGTGAAACCATATTGATGAGAGTTGGCTTGATTTCAAAATTGTTGCATTTCACTAGAGGCCTCACTATGCTAGTGACATGTCGGTTGATACTTGTATTGGCATAGTCACCAAGTGTCCTTCGTGGTGGAGCATCTTCACCATTACCTGCCATCCTAAGTCTTTCTAACAACTTTTGCTGCCTTACTTGCCTCCGATTCTCCCTAGCTGTTCTTTCAATTTCCGGATCGTAGAGGAGTTGGTCAGCTGGGATAGTAACTCGCATACACAAACAGTCTAGCAATAAGAGTGTTAGTAGTAAAGGTTAGCACACAACAGCAAACACACACAAAAAAAAATGACAGCAAAAACGGAACAGAAAATTATAACAGAAAAAAAAAATTTATAACATAAATTTTTTTTGCCTAAATTAGTAACCAAAATGGATATGCTAGTATTGAGACGCAGTCCCCGGGAACGGCGCCAAAAACTTGTTGACGAATCTGGGCAAGTATACCCAGTCGTGCAAGTAATACGGTGGTGAGACCGTTTATCGTTCCCACGAGGACTGATACAAGTACTAGCACTTACCAAACCGATTACTATCTAAGCGGATTGTTGGATTGATGATAAGCCTCTGGCTTATCTAGTTTTATGACTAGATGAGCTAGGGTTTATGTGCCTATTTATTCGAGTTCACTCTCGTTTTCGCCCAAATTTGCCTTGTTTTGTTCCTAAGTTGGACTTTGACTCATTTTGCGTATTTTGTGTAGTTTTTAAGTTATTTTGAATAGAATTACGCTTGTGGGTGCTTTTGTTGTTTCAGATTAAATAAGTGAAGCTTCGGGAGTCAAGGAAAGTCGAAAAGCAGTGGAAATTGCAAGTCTGGAGACACTCGCCCCGCGAGTGTATTCTCGCCTCGCGAGACTGAAGGTCAACAAAGCAGCAAAAGTCAACATTTCTGTCTCGCCACGCGAGAGGTGTCTCGCCTCGCGAGCTCATGAAAACCTGCAAGACAGAGACCATCACGGCCAAGCCGTGATGAATACCACGCCCGTGGCAGTTTAAGGTTTGAAGACTCGCCCCGCGAGAAGTAGCTCGCCTCGCGAGAGAATGAAGACTTGGAAGTCAGAGGCCATCACGGCCCAGCCGTGATGAAGGTCACAGCCTGAAATTGAAGACTCGCCCCGCGAACACACTTTCGCCTCGCGAGAGTTCAAATTGAAAGCGCGCCAATTTTAATTCTCGCCTCGCGAAAGGCTGCTCGCCTCGTGAGCGAGCGCAGATCAGGAATCCTTATTTAAAGGCTGTTCAGATCAGAATTGAAGGATCCATCTTTAGAAGCCAGTTTTCCACTTAGGTTAGGGGCAGTAGTTACGAATCCTTATTTCTCCTTGGAGCTGCGTCTCCTTTTCTGGTTTCTTTTTATTTTACGATGGTGATTACATCCGATCGCTTGTCTATGAGCATGAGGAACTAATCCCCGTCGTCCGAGGGAACAATGAAGCCACCCATGGCGATGTAAATCCAATATGATGTATGTTTTTCTCCTTTAATTCAATTCTTGTTTTCTAATTGTGATTTGATTGTGTCGATTATATGCTAGCGTGATTGACTTGTTAACGTGATGAGGCTTAGTCAGCGATTCGCGTTTAGAACTTGAATTAGGATCATCGATCGAATATTGCACGAGAGTGAGTAGGAGATCGGTGCAACCTTATAGGGAACAAGAATTAACAGAATTCGAGATTAGGATTATGAGACCTAGTAAGTAATTAATCCAATCGTCGAATACGTCCTAATGAGCACGAGAGTGGATTTAGGAGAATTTAGGGGTCCCGGTTGACATTGCAATTGAACTTAGGGAGGAATTCATCATCACTTGGGTGTACATATTGGGTAGGTGGATTTGTGACCTTGGACATTTTAGTTTTCTGATTTTTAGTTAATTAGTTTATTTAGATTGTTAGTTGAATTCAGATATTAATCTCTCTCCCTCAACCACCTTCTTCCGTAACTTGACCGAACGTATCTGACTTCCCGCGGATTAGTCGAATTGGTATCCCAATCCTTGAGTTCGACCTCGGTATTTACTTGCCGTGTTTATTTTTATTACTTGCGACGACCCGGTACACTTGCCGGAGTCACAACAAGTTTTTGGCGCCGTTGTCGGGGAACGAACCCGGGTCACCCGCGTGACAGGCGGGAATACTCACCACTATACATGTTGCATACATGTTTTCGTGGGAACTACTTTTGAGATGAAAATCAAATTCATGGGAAGTGCTCTTGATAAGTGAAATTGAGTGAAAAGTTGATAACCTTGACAAACTTGAGCGAATGAGTGAAATTTTAAATGCCCTTGTGAGGAAGGCAATTGTTTGAGATAGGTGATCTTCCTTTGTGTGTATCTCTGATCCTCAACTTAGAGTAATGATTGCATGAATGATGAAGTTCTCAATGGTTTAAAGTAAATGAATGTGGGGATTACATTGATGTAGGGGGGAGATCATAGGAGAAAAACTGTTTTGTAAAGTTGTATTAAATTTGTGCGAAATCGATTGATTCCTTTAGGCTTGCCTTGAGTCCTTTTTGAGTTTTAAGCTTGCTTGGGGACAAGCAAGGTTTAAGTTTGGGGTATTTTGATAAGCCTCTGGCTTATCTAGTTTTATAACTAGATGAGCTAGGGTTTATGTGCCTATTTATTCGAGTTCACTCTCGTTTTCGCCCAAATTTGCCTTGTTTTGTTCCTAAGTTGGACTTTGACTCATTTTGCGTATTTTGTGTAGTTTTTAGGTTATTTTGAATAGAATTACGCTTGTGGGTGCTTTTGTTGTTTCAGATTAAATAAGTGAAGCTCCGGGAGTCAAGGAAAGTCGAAAAGCAGTGGAAATTGCAAGTCTGGAGACACTCGCCCCGCGAGTGTATTCTCGCCTCGCGAGACTGAAGGTCAACAAAGCAGCAAAAGTCAACATTTCTGTCTCGCCACGCGAGAGGTGTCTCGCCTCGCGAGCTCATGAAAACCTGCAAGACAGAGACCATCACGGCCAAGCCGTGATGAATACCACGCCCGTGGCAGTTTAAGGTTTGAAGACTCGCCCCGCGAGAAGTAGCTCGCCTCGCGAGAGAATGAAGACTTGGAAGTCAGAGGCCATCACGGCCCAGCCGTGATGAAGGTCACAGCCTGAAATTGAAGACTCGCCCCGCGAACACACTTTCGCCTCGCGAGAGTTCAAATTGAAAGCGCGCCAATTTTAATTCTCGCCTCGCGAAAGGCTGCTCGCCTCGTGAGCGAGCGCAGATCAGGAATCCTTATTTAAAGGCTGTTCAGATCAGAATTGAAGGATCCATCTTTAGAAGCCAGTTTTCCACTTAGGTTAGGGGCAGTAGTTACGAATCCTTATTTCTCCTTGGAGCTGCGTCTCCTTTTCTGGTTTCTTTTTATTTTACGATGGTGATTACATCCGATCGCTTGTCTATGAGCATGAGGAACTAATCCCCGTCGTCCGAGGGAACAATGAAGCCACCCATGGCGATGTAAATCCAATATGATGTATGTTTTTCTCCTTTAATTCAATTCTTGTTTTCTAATTCTGATTTGATTGTGTCGATTATATGCTAGCGTGATTGACTTGTTAACGTGATGAGGCTTAGTCAGCGATTCGCGTTTAGAACTTGAATTAGGATCATCGATCGAATATTGCACGAGAGTGAGTAGGAGATCGGTGCAACCTTATAGGGAACAAGAATTAACAGAATTCGAGATTAGGATTATGAGACCTAGTAAGTAATTAATCCAATCGTCGAATACGTCCTAATGAGCACGAGAGTGGATTTAGGAGAATTTAGGGGTCCCGGTTGACATTGCAATTGAACTTAGGGAGGAATTCATCATCACTTGGGTGTACATATTGGGTAGGTGGATTTGTGACCTTGGACATTTTAGTTTTCTGATTTTTAGTTAATTAGTTTATTTAGATTGTTAGTTGAATTCAGATATTAATCTCTCTCCCTCAACCACCTTCTTCCGTAACTTGACCGAACGTATCTGCAAAAACTTGTTGTGACTCCGGCAAGTGTACCGGGTCGTCGCAAGTAATAAAAATAAACACGGCAAGTAAATACCGAGGTCGAACTCAAGGATTGGGATACCAATTCGACTAATCCGTGGGAAGTCAGATACGTTCGGTCAAGTTACGGAAGAAGGTGGTTGAGGGAGAGAGATTAATATCTGAATTCAACTAACAATCTAAATAAACTAATTAACTAAAAATCAGAAAACTAAAATGTCCAAGGTCACAAATCCACCTACCCAATATGTACACCCAAGTGATGATGAATTCCTCCCTAGGTTCAATTACAATGTCAACCGGGACCCCTAAATTCTCCTAAATCCACTTCCGTGCTCATTAGGACGTATTCGATGATTTGAGTTAATTACTTGCTAGGTCTCTTAACCCTAATCTCGAATTCTGTTAATTCGTGTTCCCTATATGGTCGCACCGATCTCCTACTCACTCTCGTTCAATATTCGATCGATGATCCTAATTCAAGTTCTAAACGCGAATCGCTGACTAGGCCTCATCGACGTTAACAAGTCAATCACGCAACACATATGATCAACACAATCAAATCAGAATTAGGAAACAAGAATTGAATTAAAGGAGAAAGACATACATCATATCGGATTTACATCGCCATGGGTGGCTTCATCGTTCCCTCGGACGATGGGATTAGTTCCTCATGCTCATAGACAAGCGATCGGACATAATCTCCATAAGAAAAAGGGAGACGCAGCTCCAAAGAGAAAAGAAACTACCCTAAACGCTACTCTAAACAGTGGAAAACTGGATGCTCACGATCCCCTCAATTCTGATCTGAACAGCCTTTAAATAAGGATTCCTGATCTGCGCTCGCTCGCGAGGCGAGCAGCCCTTCGCGAGGCGAGAATTAAAATTGGCGCGCTTTCAATTTGAACTCTCGCGAGGCGAAAGTGTGTTCGCGGGGCGAGTCTTCAATTTCAGGCTGTGGCCTTCATCACGGCTGGGCCGTGATGGCCTCTGACTTCCAAGTCTTCATTCACTCGCGAGGCGAGATGTCTCTCGCGGGGCGAGTCTTCAAACCTCAAACTGTTCACGGGCGTGGTCTTCATCACGGCTTGGCCGTGATGGTCTCTGTCTTGCAGGTCTTCATGATTCGCGGGGCGAGAAGAGTCTCGCGTGGCGAGACAGAAATGTTGACTTTTGCTGCTTTGTTGACCTTCAGTCTCGCGAGGCGAGAATACACTCGCGGGGCGAGTGTCTCCTGACTTGCAATTTCCACTTCGCCGACTTTCCTTGACTCCGAGCTTCACTTATTTAATCTGAAACAACAAAAGCACCCACAAGCGTAACTCTATTCAAAATAACCTAAAAACTACACAAAAGACGCAAAACGAGTCAAAGTCCAACTTAGGAACAAAACAAGGCAAATTTGGGCGAAAACGAGAGTGAACTCGAATAAATTGGCACATAAACCCCAGTTCATCTAGTCATAAAACTAGATAAGCCAGAGGCTTATCAAATACCCCAAACTTAAACCTTGCTTGTCCCCAAGCAAGCTTAAAACTCAAAAACGACTCAAGACTTGGCAAGCCTAAAGGAATCAATCGATTTCGCACAAATTTAATGCAATCAAAACAGTTTTTCTCCAATGATCTCCCCCCCTACATAAATGTAATCCCCACATTCATTTACTTTAAACCATTGAGAACTTCATCATTCATGCAATCATTAGTCTAAGTTGAGGATCAGGGTCACACACAAAAGGAAGATCACCAATTTCAAACAATTGCCTTCCTCACAAGGGTATGTAAAATTTCACTCATTCGCTCAATTCGTCAAGGCTTTCAACTTTTTCACTCAATTTCACTTATCAAGAGCACTTCCCATGAATTTGATTTTCATCTCAAAAGTAGTTCCCACGAAAACATATATGCATCATCAGAAGGTCTTTTAAAGGTTGTAATGGGGCCTGGCTGAGGGTAAGATAGTCAAGGATACTAGGTTTAAGTCCCTAGGAACTAAGAGAGCATGAGCATTAAACACATTTTCCACTCAAATTCCTTTTTTCATTTTTCTTTTCTTTTTGTCTCGGGTGACTACAACTTTTTTCCTTGCTCATCTTTTGATTTGCCCCTTTTCTTTTGGCAAAATTTTTCTTCTCTTTTTTTTTTTTTTCAACCTTTAATTTTCTTTTTCTCACCCCAAAATATCATACCTCCTTGTAGCCACCCCAAACTTAGTTTCTCACAACCTTTCTCTTGCTCATTTCCATGCTCTCCTAATCCTAAGATTGGGTTAACATGGTTTTTCGGATTTTGGCTCGTAATGTAGGGTCATCAAGAAACAATAGGTCAATTGGGCTCAATTTGGCTAACTAGGGAACATGCATTAGGGATGGTTCATTTCAGGCCAAGTAGTTATTCAAAGAACATTGCCTAAATCATTTGATGCAACACATAAACATGCAAACCATATAGAGATTCAAGCAAATTCGGGAAAGTGCAACTTAACAGTGATTCACACATTCAAAAACAGAGTTAGAGGCTCAAATTCCTCACCTGGACATTTTGCAAATTGTTTGACCGAGATACAATTCCTAGTGTGTGCACCCCCCTCACTCCAAACTTATCATAAATCAAGTAATCACAACAAAATTCTCAAAGTTCAATTTTCAATTTTTAAGTGGGGATAAACTTTTCTAATTTCAGAACTTAGGGTAAATCATCAATGGTCAAATAATTCATGCAATCAATCCATGCTAAATTCAATTAACATCCAACAAGCTTGCCGACACGACATTCATACAACAACTCTTGATCTTCTCAAATTATTCAAGAGCGACAAACAAAAAGCAAACACAAAAACAAAAGTTAGGAAAAGAGAGGGATACCTAGCTTGGGTTGCCTCCCAAGAAGCGCTTGTTTAACGTCCCGAGCCTGACTTATTACGAAGCATCCACCTGGATCCCATAGTCTGTGGTACAGAGGCCAAGGGACGCTCATCATATCAAATCCTCCACCCGGATCAAATGGTAATTGGAGTGGAGATCGTAGCATCAATATGACCTTATCATCCACTCCACCCAGCCAGTGTGTGAAAACTCCATTGACCTCCGTACTGATGAACTCACTTCCTCTCGGGCCAAATGGTGTTTTCACGAGGAAGTGTGCTAGACAAGTGGGAGGGTCTAATTTACCGGTGTCCACACATGCATGCAAGCCAACATATTTATTTAACGCATCCAAATCAGGTTGCTTGGCAAGCATGGTGGAATCCTCCGCCACTTTATCTTCATCTTGATCTCTACCCCCTTGCTCCAATGCCTTGTCCTTTGCCAACTCCTCTTCCTTAGGTTGCTCTTCCTCAACATGTGGTTGTTCCGGGGCCATGACACTTGCCAATTCCTCTTCCTTAGATTGTTCTTCCTCAACATGTGGTAGTTCTTCCTCAACTCCCCGAGAACTAGTTACACCCCGGTCATATCCCAACACCCCATCGCTTCTAGTTGTTATGGCTTCGCATGGGCTCTTAGGGTGGTTCTCGGCATCACACCGGGGAAAGTCTCTGTGAGATGCTCATTTTGTTGTTCTACGAGCTGACCCAACTCCTCTACCGCCGCAATTGCCTTCTCAAATGATGTCTCCATAGAACTCGCCAACTTATCCATTGCCGCATTTGCCCTCTCAAGAGCCAACTCCCAAGGTTGTGGCTGCCAATTCTGTTGAGGTTGTTGTTGCCAATTTTGTTGAGGTTGTGGCTGCCAGGCTAGACCACCGCCATCATTACTCCAACCAAAATCCGGATGGTCTCTACTCATATCACCCCAATACTGATTCGACTCGATAGTTGTTCTGGGGCACGCTGTCATTATGCCATGGTTCCACATATACATGAGGGAAGTAGAACGGACAACTCCAAGTGTCATGGTTCCCATCACAATATTCGCAACCCGGAAGCATTCCTTCATGTACCTCGCATACAAAACAAGGCAAGACCAAGTGGAATCAAAGAAGTAGAGAGATAGTAGAAAATAAAAAGAGAATAATAAAAATAAAAATAAAAAATAAGAACAAAAATAACTTAACCAAATAATCAAACTCCCCTAAAATCAGAAAAATTGGTTGTGCCAATCCCCGGAAACGGCGCCAAAAACTTGTTGTGACTCCGGCAAGTGTATCGGGTCGTCGCAAGTAATAAAAATAAACACGGCAAGTAAATACCGAGGTCGAACTCAAGGATTGGGATACCAATTCGACTAATCCGCGGGAAGTCAGATACGTTCGGTCAAGTTACGGAAGAAGGTGGTTGAGGGAGAGAGATTAATATCTGAATTCAACTAACAATCTAAATAAACTAATTAACTAAAAATCAGAAAACTAAAATGTCCAAGGTCACAAATCCACCTACCCAATATGTACACCCAAGTGATGATGAATTCCTCCCTAGGTTCAATTACAATGTCAACCGGGACCCCTAAATTCTCCTAAATCCACTTCCGTGCTCATTAGGACGTATTCGATGATTTGAGTTAATTACTTACTAGGTCTCTTAACCCTAATCTCGAATTCTGTTAATTCGTGTTCCCTATAAGGTCGCACCGATCTCCTACTCACTCTCGTGCAATATTCGATCGATGATCCTAATTCAAGTTCTAAACGCGAATCGCTGACTAGGCCTCATCGACGTTAACAAGTCAATCACGCAACACATATGATCAACACAATCAAATCAGAATTAGGAAACAAGAATTGAATTAAAGGAGAAAGACATACATCATATCGGATTTACATCGCCATGGGTGG
>CM061070.1:142353198-142358198 GCA_030762895.1 Sophora flavescens | reverse complement strand
CATCAAACACATCAAGTAACCTGTCATTGCGATCCGTCCTTGAGAAGGACAAACTATCTGGAACAAATTTTCTGGACTGGTACAGAAACTTGAGGATTGCCCTCAAACATGAGAAAAAGCTGTATGTTCTTGAGGAGCCTATTCCTGAGGAGCCACCGGCTTCAAGTGCTCCTAGGGCTGACAGGGATGCTTATAAGAAGCATCAGGATGACGCCTTAGACGTCGACTGTCTTATGCTTGCTACCATGACCTCTGAGCTGCAAAAGCAACATGAGACCATGGAGGAGTACGATATGATCGTGCACCTCAAGCTGCTCTACCAAGAGCAAGCAAGGCATGAGCGGTTCGAAGTTTCCAGATCCCTTTTCCAGTGTAAATTGGCAGAAGGAAGCCCTGTGAGTCCTCATGTACTCCAGATGATCGGGTACATTGAGAATCTCGAGAGACTGGGATTTCCTTTAGGCCAAGAGTTGGCCACCGACTTAGTTCTGCAATCGTTGCCTGAGAGCTATAGTCAGTTTGTCATGAACTATAATATGAATGATCTTGACAAACCTTTGCCAGAATTGTTGAGCATGTTGAGAACTGCTGAACAAAATATTAACAAAGGAAAGGGGAAGGCCATTTTGATGGTCCAGGCTGGAAATAGCAAGAAGCAGCCCAAGAAGCCCACGCATAAACAAAAAGGCAAGGGCAAGGGCAAGGCCATCAACAAGATCAAGCCCAGTACTTCTGGCTTGAAGCCTGTGAGTGGTGTGGCTAAGGAAGGCAATTGATTCCATTGTGGTCGGACCGGACATTGGAAGAGGAACTGCCCAAAATACCTGGAAGAAATCAAGAAGAAGAAGGGAAGTGAGACTTCCACTTCAGGTGTGTTTGTTATAGAAGTCAATTTATCTACTTCTGCATCATGGGTATTAGATACTGGATGTGGTTCTCACATTTGTACAAATGTGCAGGATCTAAACAGGAGTAGACCATTAGCAAAGGGCGAAGTCGACCTACGAGTTGGAAATGGAGCAAAGGTTGCTGCTTTAGCTGTAGGGACTTATGTATTGACTTTGCCCACTGGGCTTACTATTCAGTTAGAGAACTGTTATTTTGTGCCTGCAATTAGCAGGAATATCATTTCCGTTTCTTGTTTGGACAAGATTGGTTTTTCTTTTATAATAAAGAACAAAAGTTATTCTATTTATTTGGATGATATTTTCTATGCTAGTGCACACATGAGTAATGGGCTTTATGTCCTTGATCTTGAAATGCCCATCTATAACATAAATACTAAGAGGTTCAAACCAAATGAGTTGAACCCGTCTTATCTTTGGCATTGTCGTTTAGGCCATATAAATGAAAAGCGCATTTCGAAGCTCCATAAAGATGGACTCTTGGACTCATTTGATTATGAATCATATGAGATATGTGAGTCTTGTTTATTGGGAAAGTTGACTAAAGCAACATTCACCGGAAAAGGTGAAAGAGCTAACGATCTTTTGGGTCTTATACATAGCGATGTATGTGGACCCCTAAACACATTAGCTAGAGGTGGTTTTCAGTACTTCATCACATTCACTGATGATTTCAGTAGATATAGATTTGTGTATCTTATGAAACATAAATCGGAATCCTTTGAAAAGTTCAAGGAATTCAAAAATGAGGTACAAAACTAACTTGGTAAAAATATTAAAATTCTTCGATCAGATCGAGGTGGTGAATATTTGAGCCTAGAGTTTGATGATCATTTGAGAGAGTGTGGAATTTTATCTCAACTCACTCCACCTGGAACACCACAATGGAATGGTGTTTCTGAGAGGAGAAATCGAACCTTGTTGGACATGGTTCGGTCTATGATGAGTCATGCAAACCTTCCAAACTCTTTCTGGGGACATGCTCTATTAACAGCAGCTTTAACACTTAACCGTGTTCCATCCAAAGCGGTAGAAAAGTCACCATACGAGATATGGACTGGTAGACGACCCAGCATGTCTTTTATGAAGATTTGGGGTTATGAAGCATATGTAAAACGTCAAGTTTCTAATAAGCTTGATCCCAAATCTGATAAATGCTTCTTTGTGGGGTATCCCAAAGAAACCAAGGGGTACTATTTCTAGAATCCTTCCGAAGTCAAAGTGTTTGTCGCACGGACTGGTGTATTCCCAGAAAAGGAGTTTATCTCCATAGGAACCAGTGGGAGGAAGATAGAACTTGAAGAAATTCAAGAATCACAGAGTAGTGACCTACCATTGGTGGAACAGGAGTAACCTTCAGAAAATGTTGTGGAGGAACAACCTGCTCCAGTAGCACAAGACCAGCGTAGGTCTAACAGGATGCGTCACCAGGCTGAGAGATATGGATTTCTCATGACTCCACAAGGTGATGTATTGCTCATGGATCAAGATGAGCCTGTGACCTACCAGGAGGCCATCACTGACCCAGAATCTGAGAAGTGGCTTGAGGCCATGAAATATGAGATGGATTCCATGTACACCAACCAGGTATGGACCTTGGTAGAGCCACCTGAAGGGGTGAAACCCATAGGGTGCAAGTGGGTTTTCAAAAAGAAAACTGACATGGATGGTAAGGTACACACCTTTAAGGTGCGATTGGTCGCTAAGGGTTTCAAGCAAATTCATGGTGTCGACTATGATGAGACCTTTTCGCCTGTTGCGATGCTTAAATCCGTCCGGATCTTACTTGCTATCGCTGCATACCATGATTATGAGATATGGCAGATGGATGTCAAAACTGCTTTCCTTAATGGAAAGCTTCTTGAGGATGTGTACATGACACAACCTGAAGGCTTTGGCATTTCAGAGGATGCCGGAAAGGTATGTAAATTGCAGCGATCAATCTTATGGATTGAAGCAGGCTTCCAGAAGTTGGAACCTTCGTTTTGATGATGCTGTAAGACAGTACGGATTCATAAAAAATGAAGATGAACCTTGTGTGTACAAGAAGGTTAGTGGGAGCATTGTTGTTTTTCTGGTGTTATATGTAGATGACATATTACTCATTGGAAATGACATCCCTACACTACAAAATGTAAAGACATGGTTAGGGAATTGCTTCTCTATGAAAGATTTGGGTGAAGCTACCTATGTATTGGGAATCAGGATCTATAGGGATAGATCGCTGAAATTGCTTGGCCTAAGTCAGAGTACTTACATAGACAAAGTGTTGAGACGCTTTAACATGCAAGAATCCAAGAAAGGACTCTTGCCTATGTCACATGGTATATGCCTATCAAAGGCACAATCCCCTTCCACTCAAGAAGAAAGGGATCGCATGAGTAAGATTCCATATGCATCCGCAATTGAATCTATCATGTATGCCATGTTATGTACTCGACCAGATGTATCGTATGCTTTAAGCATAACGAGCAGGTACCAGTATGATCCCGGTGAAAGTCATCGTCTCTTTGTCAAGAACATCCTTAAGTACTTGAGAAGAACTAAGGATTCGTTCTTGGTATATGGAGGCGAGGAAGAGCTTGCTATAAAAGGTTACACCGATGCTAGCTTCCAAACCGATAAGGATGATTCCAGATCGCAATCTGGTTATGTGTTCTGCCTGAATGGCGAGGCGGTGAGCTGGAAGAGTTCAAAGCAAGAGACAGTCGCCGATTCTACTATAGAGGCTGAGTATATTGCCGCCTCCAATGCAGCAAAGGAGGCTGTTTGGATCAGGAAGTTCATTGCTGAGCTTGGTACAATTCCTAGTATTGTGGTCCCCATTGATCTCTATTGTGATAACAATGGGGCCATTGCACAAGCTAAGGAACCTAGATCTCATCAGCGATCCAAACATATACTTAGGTGCTTCCATCTCATTTGAGAGATTATCGATAGAGGAGATGTGAAAATATACAGAGTACCAACACTTGATAACGTTGCTGACCCACTTACGAAACCTCTTGCTGAACAGAAGCACGAAGGTCACACTAGATCGATGGGCATTAGATTTATGCCTGATTGGCTCTAGTGCTAGTGGGAGATTGTTGGTGTAAGCCCTAGAGACCAATGTATTTCTTAGACTTACATTTGTATCTTGCTATTATATATATATATATGATATGAGGCATTCCAGTTTATTGTTTTACTTGTTTAAACATTGTAAAGTCCTTAGAATAGAAATTTCAGTTTAATAGAATATCAAGTACATGACTTGATCGTGAGACACTATTGAACAATGAAATCCTATTCTTAAATATCCGTAGTCAAGTATTTTATTAATAAGGACAATAATAATACAATTGAGACTATTATGTGTGCAGACTGATGACCATATCTCACGAGTCATGGATATGAGATATCGAGTCGCCACATAGGTACACATTAGAGTAATGATGTACTGGATTGACCCACCATGAGAACACTACATGGAGCGTTATGTGAGTGTCATAAGTAGTTCTCATAGTGACAATGGTGTATGAAATCCTTCGACCTGAAATCGCTACGATCCCTACATGAGGAGTCGTGTGCTTTAATATCGTCAAACATCATCTGTAATAGGATGATTATAAAGACGGTCATTGGGCATACCACGAGCCATGCAGAGGGATGTGAGTGACCTAGATGGAATTTGTCCCTCCTACATAACAGGAGTAATATCTCAGGGGCCCCCCGATAGAGTGAGATCCAGAAAATGCATGGTCGTCTTGAAATGAGTCAATATGAGATATTGACCTCATTTGTTGTTAAGTCTACTCGGGTATCAGGGAACATTATATTGAACCATACAAGGGTGACACATTCTATGTCTTGTGTTCAATATAGATATATGGACAAAGGGATAATAATGCACATGAATATTTGTCACAGAAAGGTTTCGTCAAATCACTGACTTTCTCACTACTTAGGTAGCAGTGATGTATTTCTAGATACCGCTCACTGTTTGTAATATTAAATGGGATTTAATATTACTACTAACGTTTTGGGAACCTATAGGGTCACACACATAAGAGCGGATTAAAAGAAGCATTAAAAGGAGAGTTGGACTTTTCT